>JAJJWW010011378.1:0-195513 GCA_023531295.1 Papaver armeniacum | reverse complement strand
AATAGTGAAATTCATCTTTCAATGTTTCCTAAAAAGCCTTGAAAACTTTATAAAAACTCTTAAAATCCCTAAAAAAATCTAAAGAGCCATGAAAAACTAGAAAGCTTTGAAAAACTCTAAGAAGCTCTAAAAACTTCTAAAAAGCTCTGAAAAAACTTTAATTTAAGTATATCCCTTAGAACTGGGACTACCAGCAGAGGATTTGTTAAATAATGATACTAACAAATTTCGTACAATAGTGAAGATCATCTTTGAACGTTTCCTAAAAGCCTTGAAAACTTTATAAAACCCTAAAAACTCTAAAAAGGCTCTAAAAAATCTAAAGAGCCCTGAAAAACTAAAGAGCTCGAAAAACTCTAAAAACTCGAAAACATCTAGAAAGCTCTGAAAAATCTTTAATTTAATTATATCCCGTAGCACTGGGATCTACCAGTTAGAGGATTTGTTAAAGAATGATATTAACAAATTCTGTACAATAGTGAAGTTCATCTTTGAATGTTTCCTAAAAAGCCCTAAAAAATCTAAAGAGCCATGAAAAACTAGAGAGTTTTGAAAAACTCTAAGAAGCTCTAAAAAGCTCTGAAAAACTTTAATTTAAGTATATCCCGTAAAACTGGGACTACCAGCTAGAGGATTTGTTAAAGAATGATACGAACAAATTTCGCACAATAGTGAAGATCATCTTTGAACGTTTCCTACAAAGCCTTGAAAACTTTATAAAACCCTGAAAACTCTAAAAGCTCTAAAAAAAAATCTAAAGAGCCCCGAAAAAACTAAAGATCTCCGAAAAACTCTAAAAAACTCGAAAAACATCTAGAAAGCTCAAAAGCTTTAATTTAATTATATCCAGAAGACTCGGGATCTACCAATTAGAGGATTTGTTAAAGAATGATACTAACAAATTTCGTACAATAGTGAAGATCATCTTTGAACGTTTCCTAAAAGCCTTGAAAACTTTATAAAACCCTAAAAACTCTAAAAAGCTTTAAAAAATCTAAACTGCCACAGAAAAAACTATAGAGCTCAAAAACTCTAAAACTCTCAAAACATCTAGAAAGCTATGAAAATCTTTAATTTAATTATATCACGTAGCAGATCTACGGATTTGATGATACTAACAAATTCGTACAATAGTGAAGATCATCTTTGAATGTTTCCTAAAAGCCTTGAAAACTTTATAAAACCTTGAAAAACTCTAAAACCTCTAAAAAATCTAAAGAGCCCTGAAAAAACTTAAGAGCTCTGAAAAACTCTAAGAAGCTCTAAAAACATCTAAAAGCTCAAATGCTTTAATTTAATTATATCTCGTAACACCGTGATCTACTAATTAGAGGATTTGTTAAAGAATGATATTAACAAATTCCGTACAATAATGAAGATCATATTTGAATGTTTCCTAAAAAGCCTTGAAAACTTTATAAAACCCTGAGAACTCTAAAAAGCCCTGAAAAAATCTAAAGAGCTCTGAAAAACTCTAAAAAAAACTCGAAAAGATCTAGAAAGTTCCTCAAAAGCTTTAATTAATTTTATTATATCCCGTAGCACTGGGATCTACCACTAGAGGATTCGTTAAAGAATGACACTAACAAATTCCCTACAATAGTGAAGATCATCTTTGACTGTATCCTAAAAAGCCTTGAAAACTCTTAAAAATCCTGAAAACTCTATAAATCCCTAAACTATCTAAAGAGCTCTGAAAAACTCAAAAAAGCTTTGAAAACTTTAATTTAAGTATATCCCGTAGAACGGGTCTACTAGATAGAGGATTTGTTAAAGAATGATAATAACAAATTCCGTACAATAGTGAAGATCATCTACGAATGTTTCATAAAAAGTCTTGAAAACTTAATAAAACCCTAAATAAAGGACTAATTTTTATCATGGTGAATGGTCAGGACTAACTAGTAGATGTAGGAAATATCACATGTATCTAGAAATAATATATTAGAAAGAGTCTAGTCCAGTTGACTCAGTCAACTGTCTGTTTGGTCCTTTTGGGGAAAATATATTATAGTTTGGTCCTACAAATTATGGTTTGGTCATAGGGTGATGTCATGGATGATGTAATTGTCATCTTGTAGTGGCAGAAATACCCTTTTAGATTAGGATCATATATATAGTCAAAAAGTAAGAGAGAAGAAATCATTCTCATATTTACTTTCTTTCTCTTATATTTTCAGATCTAGAATTTCTCTCTTTTTTTCTTTTTATTTTCTTCCTGCTACTGTTTGAAGATGTAAACAATTTTTAGAAGATTTGATCTGCTGCTGCATCTTTTGAAGATGTTGAAGATGAAGACGACGAAGACGACGTTTGTTTGAAGATTTTTTAGATCTGAACTCGTGTTTGTTTGCTGTTGAAGATGAAGACGACGTTTGAAGATAACGAACTCAAATCTGCTGATGAAGACGATGATGAACTTATGTGCTGTTGAAGATGAACTCACAAATATGATTCTCTGCTGGTGTTTGTTGTTGAAGATGAACCCTAGAAATATGTTGATGTTGAAGATGAACTCGTCAAACCCTAGAAATCTGCTGCTGCTGTTTGAAAATGAAGATTTATGTGTTTTGTTGCTGCTGCTGCTTAAGATGAAATCGATGAAGATGATGAAGAAGATGAAGATTTGTGTGTTTAGGTTTTATATGGAGTTCATTTCTGGAATGAACTCTGTTTTTTTTTAGGTTTTTATATGGAGTTCATTTCTGGAATGAACTTTGTTTTTTTAGGTTTTTATATGGAGTTCATTTCTGAAATGAAGTCTTTTTTTTAGGTTTTTATATGGAGTTCATTTCTGGAATGAACTATGGTTTATATGTTTTCTGAAAAAAATAAGTAGAAATTAACATGAGTTCATTTTGACGAATGAACTGCTACAAGAAAATAAGTAAAAATTGACACAGAAAGGTAATTTTGTCTGTTTTATATTTTTAAATTATTATGGACCAAACAGTAAAGGCGGTTTCCCAAATGACTAAACAGACATGGAACCACCTAAAAAAGACCAAACGATATTTTCCCCCAAGTATATATATTTGGATGGGAAGATGGCCGCCAAGAATAGATTAAACCGTTTATACGAAGATGGCCGCCGACGGCTACAGCACCAATCCTAAGATTTTAGGACCCCGGCAGGTTACAGAGTCCTAAGCTGGGGACTTACACATCCGCAGCTGACGTGGAACCAAGTTATATCTTAAATATGGCAAATCTCCAATTGTTTGCCGCCTCTTTTCATTTCAGAATTCTCAAATCAAAATTCGAGAGAGACGGAGAGTTCGAAAAACTTATTGGTTGTTCGTTGTAGCGATCTTGAGAGTGAGAGATACTGAGATAATTGGTAATAAATTGATCGATTCTTCTAGTCCAGCGGTAAGTTTGAACTTGGAATTCAACTTCTCTGGATTTTGATATTGAATTTTGTACATGTTTCTGCTCGATTCCAAGGTTAAATCTCGTTTTATTTTTGAAGTTTGAGATTAGGTCTGTTCGCTCTGTATCTGACGAAGAAATCTTGAGAGATTTAAATTTTCTGCTTGAAAATACTGGTAAGATTCGTGATTTTCCATTTATTCCCTTTTTTTTCTTCGGTTGTTTGATTTGATTTACAGATGTGAGTTTTTTTTTTTTTTTTGTGATTCTTAAGATGTTTTTTTGATTCTGCGTCACCAATTGTCATGAAATCCAGGAGTTTCGTTTTTCTCTACGATTTCCTTACAAAGCCCTAATTTGGAACTTTCCGCAGTTCTGAACCATGAACGAACATTACAAACCCTAATTTGGTGGATGTGATTCATTTGAAGTTCTTCTCGTATATAATAACTTTCAATTTCGATAATTCCCCTATGTTTTATCATGTGAAGTGTAGTTTGTGGTCTTCTCTAAACAAACGTCTTTGATCTTCTCTGAACATGTTGTGATTTCTTTCAGTCTTCGGAATCTGGTACAAATTGTTTTTCATGATTTGGATAATTATGACTAGGCTGTAGAACGATTCATTTAGTAAATGAGGTCATTAAGCACTGCGTATGGATTGTATATCATCATGCTTCGGACCAATTTAATAGAATTGAATTTAAAGATAGTGACAAATAATTGCCGCGTCTCATTTTTCATTCTTTAGCTCTGTCTGCACCATGACTTCTTTTAATTTTTGCAGCAACATCAAAATGAGGTGTAATGCTTGTTGGCGAGAATTAGAAGGTCGCGCGGTATCGACAACCTGTGGGCACCTCCTTTGTATCCTTGGCCGTGTAATTATAAGTTTTGTGTAGTTCTGCCATATTTGGATTTTAGATATTTAGATCTCGAAAGCTGCACCAATTTTTCCTTGACACCAAAAAAACAGGTACAGATGACGCCAGTAAAATACTTAGCAATGATGGTGCATGTCCAATTTGCGACCAAGTTCTATCAAAAAGGTATATACAATATCCTGTTTATTGCTTGAGAGAGTTTTTGTGTATTCACGTGCTGTGGCTGTGTTTATCTGCTTTGTATTCACTGTTTGATTTGCTTAGGAAAGTTATATGCATATTCACACTATCACACTAGCTGGTTGACTTGCTGCAAGCTGCTAACTGGTGTTGGTAATAGGTTAGATGCATAAGATACTACTATCTGTTAATGAACTGTTCTGTTGTCGGTAGCATTTAGTTGTGGTTATGCTTTATATTTTTCAGTCAACAGCAATAAGTAAACCAAAAGAAGAAAAAAACCCAGCTGTTTGATATGTATCCTTAGCATGGACCCATAACAATGAATCATCGACTCCAGATGCTTTAGAGTAACTTCTGCAGGCATATTCTAACTTAAATTATCTTCTCTAAGTGCTAAAGTTCTTATTCCATTGTGGTTTCTAATTGCCAGTCTTATGAAAGCCGTGGATATCAATCCGAACGATGAGTGGACAAATGTAAGCAGCACTTCCTCCAGGAACAGAAACCTCTTTTATTCTTCTTGTTCTGAGACTTATGTAATGTATATTTACAGATGGCAATGACAGGAATAAATCCTCAGCTACGTATCCTTTTCTTTCTGTATATGCTAAAGCAGTTCCCCTTGTTGTTGCACCTTTCAAATATTCAAGGATGATAAAGTATGATATCTCCATTACTTTTATACGTTTTCCTTGAACAAAAACCAGTGATGAAAAGTGCATACAGAAGTGTGATGTTCTACATCGGGCAGAAAGAACTGGAGATGCAATACAAGCTGAACAAAATAGTAGCACAATGCAGGCAGAAATGTGAGGCAATGCAAGAGAAGTTCACAGAAAAGATGGAACAAGTACATACTGCATACCAGAAGATGGCCAAAAGGTGCCAAATGATGGAGCAAGAGATTGAGAGTTTATCCAAAGATAAACAGGAACTCCAGGAAAAATTAGCAGAAAAGTCTAGGTCAGTGTCCTTTACAGTATTTACTTATAATTTGTATATTACTTGCCTTACTCCCTAGCGGTTCAACTTCTTATCTATTTATACTTTTATTACCAGGCAGAAGAGAAAACTGGATGAGATGTATGATCAATTAAGAAGTGAATATGATGCAATTAAACGATCTGCTATCCAGCCAGCAAATGATATCTTCTCTAGGGCTGAAACTGACTTGTTCGCAAGCCCAGCTAATATGATGGACAATAGAGACCCATTGAGACAAGGTAATCTCGTAACAACAATTGCAGCAATGATTTATTAGCCAACTCACAGTCGCATGTCTATAGGAAACCCATCATTTATGCAAGTACTCTGTGACATGTGACACAGAGCTGAACTTAAAAGACTGTTAATAGTACCTTCCGTAAATACAAGTTGATATTTATTTTTGGCAGCTCGTTCTCGGTCTGTTTTGACTCCTGAAACTCCAGGACAAAGAGAGGATATGTGGCCTGGAGCAAGACAGAAGAATTCCAACTCGGGCCAATTTGATGTTTCTAGTGGCTCGCCTATAAAACCACTACAAGTTCCTAATGATATTGGCAATAAAAGAGGTGGACGTTCACTTTTTGGAACTGCAGCTGGTAACCCATCTTCAACTTTGCGAAATCTCATAATTTCCCCAATGAAACGGCCTCAGCTCTCTCGCACCCGCCCTCATATGTTCACGTAAGACTTTTTAGACCATCTACACAATAACAATCATTATCTTTTAATAAATCAGAATTTAAGTTGTTCTCAATTAATTGTAGTTGCATAGGTAAGCCTAACTGTTTTTATTTTGCTCTGTATTCTGATAATATTCCTCTATAATTCTTCAATACCATATGAGTCCCATACTGATTCCGAACATATCAATTGACTCTTGTTTCAGGTTATAGGCTGAAAGGAGAATTGCACAAATGGTAGAACATGTAAAAAGACTTGTTTGGTTGACTGAATAGTAGCATTTCTGGCAATCTCTCCAGTGAAATCTTTTGGCGGACTTATGGCAAGTGGAGAGAAGCTGTTCGATAGCTGATATCATCCATTTTCTGAACGAAACATGTACGCAGGAAAATGATTTGGATAATAGTAACGAGTATAAAGTATGTAGTATTATATTTCTCCCAACTTCAGTATTGAATGCAGGAGTACTACTTTAGGACAGATTACAATATTGTAAAATGATGAAATTGCTTATTATGGCCATATTTTTCTTCATTCCGACCCTTCTTTTTCTGCATCTTACTACACATTTAACATTTAATTGCATATCGATGTATGGATTCTAGGGATCCATAAGACTACGGTCTGTTTTCACTTTTGAGAATGATATCTTCTGAGAATATTTCTTTCAGGCGAGTGTACGGCTAAGTGGGAAAAGAGTGTAAACTGTAAACCTCTATAGAAAAAAAATAACACATTATTTACCACTAAAAGTGGAAAGAAATAAAGATTAATTAATCATGTACGAACTTGTTTACCAGAAGTGAATTAAATTTAATATGGACAAATGTACTTATGCTAATGAGTGTTGGCGCAAGAACACTTTTAAGGGTGGAGCTTTACAAGAGATTTCAATGGTATCTCCATGCCGCACTGAATGTTTAACATGGGATCCATCTATATATATAATGCCGTCTTCATTATACCATGTCACATGCATCGATTGACCAGACTTGATAAACCCATGCATCAAGCTGGCATTGGAAGCTCTAGATAAAATGGGTTCTCTAACCATATACTGAAGGTCTTGAGATGAAACAGACATTTGAAAACCTCCTGCCGAAAGCATGGCAGCCGTTGATCCAGCAGCAGAAGAAACTCTAAGCCCACTTGATCGAGAATTCACCATGGGGGAGATTGGTTCACCACAGGCCATGATTCTGTAGAAGCAAAATGAACGTACAAGTTATAGAACGGAGGTCTAACAAAGAACCACTAAATCTAACTTATGAAATATCCCAGTAGAAGATTACTAACTTGAATGAGAAACGAGAAACTGATGCAGGACAAGGGTGTGAAATTAGTATGTCATTTAGGCCACATTTTGACAGTATATGATTGTTCACCCTTATACCAACCCTTGATAGTTCATGAGGCTCTTTGCGTCCCTCGAGGATATCATCCAACACCTGAAGAAAATGCTTGTATTGTAAGACGTTGGCTGAAAAAATGCACGAAAGATGAATTTGATTTTGGTAAAATTGGTCAGAACTTGAACTGCTTAAGAGATGCAATCAAGCTCCATTATTTAGAAGGGTAGATCAATGAACTGAAAGCCATTATGTTTGTAAGTCTCGTACAAAAACTGAAACCGCGCCGAACACAAAATTTGCTGCATTTGTAAGTGTTGTCTTTTTCCTTCTGGCCTAAATGCAGTTGTAAATACGTCGAACTTACCTGTTCAAAGTTACTGACAGTTGCAGCACAGAGGTAACCAGTACTCCTAGAAGCATCAAAACTGTCGTTGAATTTTTCTACCTAAACCCAAAAACCGAGATATATAAGTAAACTGGGATTAAACATGGTCTGTTAATTAAAAATAAAAAAGAAGAAAGAAAAGACAGCAAACAGAGAAGGAAAAACTTAAGTGAACTAACTTCTTCGTCTTGTGTAGGATCAGAATTCACACCCAGAAGTGGAATTGTATCATCCACGAAGTGACTGGCATGCAAAATAGTACCATCACCACCAATAGTGATTACCATGTCTACATCGCAGATTGGTTCAGATACACTGTCACGTAAAACAGGTACCCAGTCAACTGATTTTCGCCGCAAAATATCCTCACAGAATTTTACTGCTTCCTTATGAACCTTTACTCTGCTGTCCAAGTGGTTTAGAAACTGCAGTACTGAGAAGTTAGTTTAGAGGTTGGAATTACATAATGACTCAAGATGGCAGGACATTTTCATAAGAAGAACACTAGCAATGCTGTAATAAATAAGCAAAACAAAACTTTCAAGTAGAAACATATGGTACCAGTCTTTTCTCTGAATATATCAACCCATGGATACTGACAACCAAGTGAAGCCATAGGGATATCTGAAAAGTTAAAACTTGTTGAAACTATATTCCTGACAGAAAATGTCCAATCACGCCAGTGTAACTGACTCATGGTTTCACACCTTCCTCCAAACAAAAAGCCCAAGGCAGACAAATTTGAAAATCCTAAATACCTCCTCTATAACCACCATCCACCAATATCCACTACAAGCAATCAAAGTGGCATCTTGTGAAATTATTCATTGAGCGTGCATTAACAACTGAAAAGCCAAACACTGGATACTTAGCTTCCTTACTTTTGTTAATCTTGGTCGACAGTTAACTAAAGTCTAAACCATCAGCCAGCAACCATAACATTACTTATTTGAATTAGTTATCACTTATCAGGATCACCAAGTGTAACAATTCAAGGGTAAATACAAAGCTGTTTAATTACTACATAGCCAGGAGTGTATATCTAGTTCATATATTTAGAAACTACAGAAAAGCTAATGTCGTAGTTATTAAAAAGTGTGAAGGACACTCATATATTTAGAAACTAAAGAAAAGCTAATGTTGTAGTTATTAAAAAGTGTGAAGGATACGATGGACTAAGGAATTGAATAAAAGTATAAAACTCTAAAGCAATACAGAGTAGGTGGTAATGGTTCAATCAGACTTCTATAACAACTGAACTTAAAAAATATAGAAGTATTTCTCAAGCCGAATGAAGTGTGTGGACATTTCACAAACATGAAGATACAAATAAATGAAAATGGGAGAACGAAACAATGAAAAGCAGTGAACTTACAAGACCTATCAATGAGTGGATTTAGGTATGAGTACAGGGCCCATTGTTCCTCTAAAATTCTATACAACCATTACCAATATAAGTACCAATTTTCAGTTACATAAAGGAGGTTCACTGTTGAAAACTGCAAGGTTCAATGAGAAGGGACTTCGAGGAAAATCCTTCGATAAAGACATTCCAAACAAATTGTTTTTTTAAGATTATTACAAAACAGTTCCAACCAAAAATCAAGTAAAAACCTAAAACCACCAGACGAATGTGATCCCCATCGGCAAGGAGGAAATAAATTAGGGGAGTTTGGGTCTCTCCATAAATGATTGTTGGCCATTCCTTTTCTGTTTAGGTTGTGTTTAGCACATACTTTTGAGAACTTTAGCCCTTAGTTTCCATTGATTTACTAAACCCTTCACCATTTGACCCACAAAGTAAACCATGAGTTTAGAAAACAACAAAAGCAATCCAAGAATCAATAGTTATTCCAAAATTTCAGTAGACGAGATCCTAACCTAAAATATACAAAGCATAGACCCTCCAACAAGTTGAAATCCAATGATTTTAACTCCAAAAATATTCAACATTGTACCACCCACATGGCCAATTTCTCCCATTATACGCTACTCAGAATAAAAATATCACAAAGACAGCAAAATACCTACAATCACAGCATGCAAAATTCAACCTATACGTATAGCAAATAAACTTCAATTGTCATTACTCATTAGGTATTAGTCCTTTACTACCTCATTCAACACTTTGTGAAACCCATTTCATAAGTTAAACTTAAAAAATAAAGCCATTTCTGAATACCTAAAAAAAAAAAAAAACGTAATTTGGAGGTGAGAAGAAATGGTAATGAACGGAGTTTACCAGAGGGTTTCTTATGCGAGAGAATCTATCAGCTAACTTGGGTGGGTAAATAGTCATTGGTTTCAACAAAACTAGCAATTTCTTCCTCAACATCTCTGCGTTTTGGTGTTCGAGAGAAAAGAGTTTCTTCAGTTAAACAGAAAAAAAGCTGCGTGTGTAAACTAAAATTTCGGATTACTGGGGAAGCGATGAAACGGAAAGTAGGCTGTACTCATGCAGTCCGTGCGGAGAATCGCTCACGAATTTCTGATTGCTCTTTACGGAACGGGAAATGGGACCGAGGCAACGAGGCTGTGCCCTAATGCCCCTAAGAGCGATTAGAGGCTATTATGGGCAGTTTTCACCCCATTTCCACCCCGATTAGAGCGATTAGAGGCTATTATGGGTAATCTCCCGTGTATCAAAAAATATTGCGTTGGACGGGGGACGGTGCCCCGTCTAGATTGTTTTTAGTTTCACACGGGGTCTTTGCCCTTGTATGTTTGTTTTCGGTAATCATTTTCAAATGCAAAACTTTGCCTCCATTATTATTTTATTATGAAACTTTGAATCTTTTTTTAGTCAATGGGAGATTGTTACCCATCCAGTGTTCCATTTCAATTTTGTCCATAGTGGCTTCACTCATTCAGTTGAATTAGTTCTTCTTCATATGAAGGAGATAGTCTCCAAATTAGTTTCCAAACGAAGACTACACATAGCTCTTGCTTTAACCGCTTTAATATTTAGAGCCACTTGGAAACGGTTCCATATATTTGAGGATCATCAAAAAAAATATTACCGGGGATATGGAAAAAGGGGGGAAACGGCTTAGTCCAAATACCCGTCCAAAAAATACTTGTTAGTCCAGCCCGAGTGAAATAGGTACAGATCAGTCTAGTTGTTATTTAAAAAGATGTAAAGACGTTATTATTTTTTGCACGGTTTCATGATGCAATGTGCAGAGAATAAAACCCATACTGTAACTGACACATTTAATTAGGGGCCGCCACGTTATTCATCTTTCATACCTGAATAAAAACTGAAAAAATAACGAAACACTCATCAAGACGAGAGAAAAAATCAGTACAAAAAGAAATCAAAACCCTAACTGAGAGAAAACCAAAATCATCTTGATCTAAAAGAAAGCTTCATCATCAAAAGTCATTGATGAAAAATACAATAACAGTACATCATGGTGAAGAAGAAACAACAACAAAACAGTCCAAAATCATTATCATCTAAATGGAAAACAACGATTGAAATCAAATCAAGAGCTTCAAAGAGAATAAGACAACAACAAGCAAAAGATTCAACATATATTCAAGTAGCACCAAGTCCTAAATCTTCATCATCTAAAATGAAATCAGCGATTATAAAGAAATCAAGACCTTCAAGGAAAACAAAAAAACAACAAACAGAAGATTCAACATTTATTCAACTAGCAAAAGGTAAGATCATCTGCTACTTTCATATATTGGTTATTTCACTGTATATGGATGTTGTTTTTCTTAGATTTGTTATAATAGTGTACAGATTTGTACACCAGAATGTTATTTTAGTGATATATGGCATGTTATGTGGATATGAACGTTTTTTTTCTTAGATTTATTGTGTTAGTGTCCAGATTTGTACATCAAAATGTTATTTCAGTGATATATTATCCTGTTATGCGAATATGAAAACTGTTTTTCTTAGATTTGTGGTGGTAATGTACATATTTGTACCTACACCAGCATGCTATTTCAAGGGATTGTGGCATGTTATGTGGATATGAATGCTATTTTTCTTAGATTTGTTATGGTAGTGTACATATTTGTACACCTGCATGCTACTTCAGGGATGTATGGCCTGTTATGTAGATATGGATGTTGTTTTTCTTATATTTCTACAAGAGTGTACAAATTTGTACACCTATAAGATATCTCGTGGGATATATGGATTGTTATGTGGGCATGCATGTTGTTTTTGTTAGATTATCACAGAGTGTACATAGTTGTACATCTATGTGATATCTCAGGGATGTAAGGTATGTTCTGTGGGCATGCATGTTGTTTTTGTTAATTAGATTTCTACGGGACTATACATAATTGTACACCTATGTGATATCTCATGGATATATGGTATGTTATGTATGGGCGTGGATGTTCGATCTGTCGATTTCTGCATAAGTGTACATAGTCGTACACCTATGTGATATCTCATGGATATATTGATTTTTCTATGGTTATGATTATTACGTATGCTTCTTGGTTCTTATTTTTATTTGTCCATTTCGTACATAAAAATAAACCTTATAGATCTGGTTTCCATGCACTAATTGATTTTTTGGATAAATTTTTTGAGAAAGATGAAAAAAAAAAGAAAAGATAGGAAAATCTCGATAAAGTGTGGCTCATTGAGTTGCAACTAGAGAAGCAAAAAGAAAGCCCATTTTGGACTATCTTAGATATCATTTTTCATAAAGAAGAAAAGGAAGCAAGTCCCAAAACTAAGAAAAGGAAATATGAATGGTTTAAGAATACAGATTCAATTGGAAATTGTGAGAAAATGATGCCATGATAAAATACTGCCGAAAATTATTTTTTTTTACTAATAGCAAGAAGGATAAGAAAGTGGTAGTAAAGAGCATACATGAAGAGTTATTTGTGATTTTTGGATTGGAGATGGTGGCATCGGAACCTGAAAAAGGAGACGATGTAAAAACAAAACATGGATCCACATACGGTCTAGTGATAAATAGATTGAAACTGAAGAGACCGAGTTAGCTGGGGAACTTAGATGTGGAGCAAGCAATCCTACACATAATGAGGGAAAAACCAAAAATGAAAAAGTAGATTGAAAGAAATGCAGAACATTTGGTCAAGTTGTTTGGTTTGTACCTATGCATCACAATATTTTTTACCTTAGCAAGAACCAGTTTGAACAATACTTTGAATCATTGAATAGAATGAAGAGAACTTGCTGGCCATTCTGCTACTTATGCTCAATAATACACCTTAAATGCATGTGTACAAGACTATAAACTGGTGATAAATTTTAAAATTTGTTTTGTGCACAACAACATACACATGTAACACACGTGTAAAAGATTGTATACTAGTGAACGATATTTAAATTTTGGCATGTTTTCAGGTGAAACCAGAATGGGCAGAAGCTTATCAAAAGAAAATCTTTTTGGATGAGTACCCGAAAGAAGAGGCAAGCCAATAGCACAGAAAATCTGAACGAAAATCTGCACAAATCTGAAATGCAAAGATAGAAACTATATTAAGAGCTTACTGATTTGGAGATTAAACATAAAAAGATTATTAATTTCATTGAAGAACAAAGACGATATGTTCACACAATTTCTCCTGACAATTTTCCAATTGATGAGCTGAATCCTATATGTGTAGATATTTTAACCAAAATCTTTGAATTTACAATTAAAATAATTACAAAAGGAAGACGAAGATAAGGAGGATGAGGAACAAGACGAGGATGCCGAAGGTGATGATGATGAGGAGGAGAATGGTGCCGAAGGTGAGGATGAAGATGAAATGTATGTGGAATTGGATGAAGGTAACATTGGGGATGATGGCGATGATGAGGATGATGAAGATGAATATGGGGAGGACGACAATAATGAAAGTGAACATGAAAGTGGGTAAGGAAGAAACAACAAGGATGAGAAGGATGAGCCAAAGGGTAGTGAATCTGACAAAGGAGTTCAGTCTGAAACTGCTAAAAAGCCGAGGTATTATTTCATTTTTATTAGATTTCCTAGTCATTTGTTTTCATATTGTATGCGTGTACATAGATGAACACCTTTGTGATATCTCAAAAGGATGTACAGACTGTTTTGTGGCGAACCGTGTTCGATTTATTAGTTTTGTAGGTGTGTACATACTTGTACACCGGTGTGCTAACTCATGCATATGCATAATTCTTTTTTTATCACATGTGTAACAACTATGTACACCCTTACATTTCTCAAAAATTACACTTTCAAAGAATACTTTATCAAAAGCAAATGAAAGTCCCGAAGATCAAGAAAACCATATGCACCATGATAACCAGAATGCGATGAACACCACTGAAAATCCTGAAGAATCCTTTAACTCTGCTTGATAATCTCAGTTGAAGCCATGTTGCCGGTTGAAGAAAAAATGATTTTACTGACATAGGGAGAAGATCCGGGGAAGGCATCTGAAATAACAAAGCAAGAAATTGATAACATTATGTACATTTTATCAGAGTTTGTATACGTGAAGTTGAAACTGGTAGTCGCAAAATGGCACCTAAACTGAAGCAAAATGTAGCAACCGTAATCACTGATTGTCCTACCTGGTCATTTGGATTGTTCCAAGATGATCCTCCAAAAAACTCATCGCAAACATCATTGTCTAATAAAAATGCACAACAAAGGATCATTGTAAAAGCATTGCAGATCCAAGAGCATCAAAGTGATTTTTTCAGCAGTCAAGAAAATTAAGAAGCAAAGAAAAGAGCGAGGAAAATGCCTGAAGGAAAAATGTTGAAGACCAAGACGACTGGCAAGTTTTCCAAAATACCATCAGCAAAAAGAGTTTCAAAAACAAAGCCAGATCCTAACTTCACCGAAGATAAAAACAGAGTAGAAAGATGAAAACTGATCAAAAAGGCAAGACAAAGGTACAACAAGGAAACCTGCCTGTTGTTAGAGCATAAATCGGTTGAACTCACCAAGCGTTGGTATGTCAAGTTTGGTTGTCGTATTTTAGTATCAAAACTCATATAGAGTCGCTTGATTAAATACTAGAGTCAACTTCGTTTAGGTTAGACTAGAAAGTCTAGGAATGTTGAGATATACAAGTATCACTCCGAAAACCTGAAGAATGTGAAGAAGTAGCGAACTTATACGTTAGGAATGAAACATTTCAAGTCAATATTACTAACCTCAAGTGGACGAACGATGACATCATTCTTCCACTTGAGGTTAGTAATATTGACTTGAACTGTTTCATTCCTAACGTATCTTTCAAGTCGTGCTATATTGAAAACATAACTGCGAAGCTTTATATACTGTATACATTGTATAATACTCTGGTGATGTGACATGATCATAATAGTATGATCATAGTATCAGGGAATTAGACTACGTAGTATAACGCTTATCTTTTGAACTTCGTAGATATGACATCGACATAATCTTGTATATATTGTTATGATTATGTGAATGGGTTATGGTGAAAATTTCATCATAGGAAACAATGTTTTACATTTGTTTAAAGGAAGTACATTCATGAACTTGTTTCATGAATCGAAATGGAAATCATTAGGCTTATTAGTCCGGCTATTCATTGCAAATCTTTGGATAACCAATATGTGTGAGATGGTAACTTAGGTTATGCATCTTGGTATAACTAATCACAATGCCTGACTTATGATTTGGTATGGCTAATTTTTATTAGTTGGTGTAACCGATCCTAAGTAATCACCATGTGATGGTATTATCGATCCTTGTAATTGGTGTGACCGATCCTAGTAATTGGTGTGACCGATCCTAGTAATTGGTGTAACCGATCCTAGTAATTGGTGTGACCACTCACGAGTGTTGTGTGACCGATCCTTGTAATTGGTAACCGGTTTTGGTAACTGGTGTAACCGGTTGAGAATTTCGGACACAAGAAACAAAATATATTCTCAACATATTTTCGGAAATTCCCAGATATTTCGGTCCGAAAATTGTCTCTTCTTAAGAGAAACTTTCTCTTGCTTGTATCGAGAAACCCTGATTAATTCTTATTAAATCCTTGAGCATGCCTCTAATAACTCGCATTATTACTAAGGTAATAATGAGGAAGCTCAAAGAGTTAAGGATTGTCAAATAATCAATACAAAAAAGAAGAAGAAGATCATATCAAAAATCATGCCTGATCATGAATCTTATAGTTCTACCGGATCCCAAGATGAGTCATGTTTGTTGGCTTATAACCTTCAAGATCCAAAAGAAACCAAGTGGATACCTTCTAATACTATGGTTAATATTAGAGCATAGCTCGGTTGAACCCAACAAGCGTTGGTATGTCAAGTTTGGTTGTCATAATTTAGTGAACCAAAACTCATTTAAAGAGTCGCTTGATTATTTACTAGAGTCAACTTCGTATAGGTTAACTAGAAGTTATTAGGATATGAGACATACAAGTATTACTCGAAGACTTGAAGAATGTGAAGAAGTAAAGAGCTACAACGACGACATCATCCTTCCTCTTGAGGTTAGTAATATTTTGACTTGAACGGTTTCATTCCTAACTATCTTTCAAGTCGTGCTATATTGAAAACATAACTGCGAAGCTATGAATAATTATAATTTAGTTAGACGTCGTATTAAGGAATTACAATACGAAGTATAACGCCTATCTTTTGAACTTCGTATATAAGACATCGACGTAATCGTATGAATGCTATTGTGATTATGTATGGGTATGGGTGAAGATTTCGTCCTAGGAAACAATGTTTTACATTCGTTTAAAGGAAGTACATTCGTAAACTTGTTTTGTGAATCGAAAGGGAAATCGCTAGACTTATTGGTATTGTTATTCATTTCAAATATTTGGATTACCAATATGTGTGTTTAGTATAACCGCTCATAACTTGTTTATGTATCTTGGTAAAACTGTTCACAATGCCTGACTTATGTATCGGTATGACTATTATTAGTGAAACCAATCTTAAGTAATCACCTGAGATGGTATGATCGATATTTATAATTGGTGTGACCATTCCTAGTCATTGGGTAACCGATCCTAGAACTTGGTGGGACTAATCACAAGATGTGTAATCGATCCTTGTAGTAGGTTAACAAGTTTTAGTAATTGGTGTAACCGATCCTATAACTTCTGCAACCGATCACAAGTAAGTACCATAATTAAGTGGTAACCGATCCTAGTACTTAGTTAGCCATTTTATGGAAACTAGTGTGACCGATCCTAGTAGCCACTTGGAGGTAGAACCTAAACTTGTTTTGGTAGAACCGTTAAACCCATGAATGGTGATTGAATATTTTTGATCAATCACATAGTTCTTGGAAATCAGATGAACCATTTCTAAACTCGTTTGGAAGTGTGGCAAATCGTTTCCAAGATTGTAAATATGAAAGAGGATTTACATAGTAAAGATGTCGACATACTTTGAACACGTGCAGTAATTCTTATCTATTATTGTTCAAAGATATTCCTTAATAACTAAAGGA
Organism: Papaver armeniacum; assembly: GCA_023531295.1. NCBI lineage: Eukaryota > Viridiplantae > Streptophyta > Magnoliopsida > Ranunculales > Papaveraceae > Papaver > Papaver armeniacum. Next base: position 178,235 of record JAJJWW010011378.1, on the reverse strand, counting down.
GAATCCCGGATCGAAATAAATTAAGAATATTTTAATTAAGGTTTTTAGTTTTATATGCTTTTAATTCCCAGCAATTAAATGCATATCGTTAGAAAATAAAAATCGGTAATGTGTATTTACTAATTGGAGATTTTCTACTGAGATTTCAGTCAATGGACAGAGCATTTCCAGGAATTATGAAAACCGATTTTGGTTTTATTGCATATCTTTGAGAATATTCGGTTTTGGAAATTCCTTGGTGTCCAAACTTCCTTGGTCTATAAATATTGAAGTTTGCATTTCGAGCAAACTAATCCTCAGAGCCATCAAAACTACCTTGTTGTGTTGTTACTGGTGGAGACGTCTATTCGGAGAGGAAAGTATCCTAATTAGGCGAAATTTCTTACGACCGCTCGTTTTAAAGACTTCTTTGGGATTGGGAAGCTCTACGAGTACCGTTGGTGGGAAACTAGATAATTGCAGTTTATTATTAGTTTTCAATTGATTTGATTGACTAACGGTTGTTGAACTTTGATTGCACCTAGTTTGTTTGTGCTTGAGAATCTTCTCTTCTGATATAAGATTCACTAAAACTAGATCGAAGTTTCGACGGGGATCTTTAGACTGTTTGTAGATCTAAAGACGTCTTGTGATAATCCATTAATTGTTAACAGACTCCGTTCTATGTGTGATTGATCACAAGAGATTCAAGTTGTTTGTGTGCAGGTGTTTATTGAAGATATAAGAAGATTTGAAGACAAAGAAGATTTCTTATTTGAGTTCATAATCTTTGGTGTGCAAAAAACTTGAACGGCTGGGGATCTAACTATAAACGGTTTATCTTTTGATAGATTGAATTGATTAGTTGCGTAGATCGGCATCAATATATTTCTTTATGATTTATAGTATTGATTGCATAGTCTAAATAATTACTTTGGTAGTTGTTAAATAGATTGATCTAAGAACCTGACAAAGGAGTTTATTGGGATAAAAGGAAGAGCCTTTTTTCAAACTCATATCACGTTGTTTGAAAAGATTTTTTACCGAACATATTTGTTGTTCCTTTACTGTTTGGAATACGAACCAAAGGAATTGTTCCAAGTGCGTGACTTATTGCAAGTTGGAGGCGCAGGGATACAGACGGAACTAGTGAACTATAGGTTTAGATGTTTGGTCTCAACTATACGAAGTTGGTTTAGATTTTGTATAGCGACTTAATCCTGAGAGTATTCAATTCTGTACAAGGTCTCGGGGTTTTTCTGCATTTGTGGTTTCCTCGTTAACAACATCTTGTTGTGTCTTTTACTTTTCTATTTCCGCACTTATAATTGTTTTTATTATAATTAGAAGTAAAATACACAAACGTTAATTCCTAATTACTTGATAGCAATCCTATTGTGTTTGGTTAAGTCCGAACCTATTATGAAGTAATCATACTTCGTTGTTGTATTGTCTCGAATTCGTATACATAGACGATCACACGAAGTGTGAACCGATTAGTTGTGTTTTCTCGACTTAGTCCATAGACAATCACTATCGGAGAAAGTACTTATAGGTGGAAAAGTTTTATATTGAGGTATATTTGGGTACCCTCGTCTTTTCAATTGGTATTAGAGCAGGCAAACACGAAAAGATATAACAATCTGTGTTTGGTGCGATCCAACCTATAAGAAATGAGTCTACAAAAGGGTAAGGCAAAACCAAAGATATACTCGGTTAACGTATCACAAGATTTGAGTAAAACTCGTCCTAGGTTTAACTTCCGAAAATGCTTAGAAGGGATGTCTTCTACAAGCTCTACTTGCTCTTCTGAAAATATGTCTCGGTGTTCTCAAGAAGAGGTTAAGTTAAGCCCTGTACTCACAATCAATGATTTTGATTCTGAATCACTTGATGATAAAGAAGATGTTGATTATGTGAATATAAAAATATCTCATCTAGATGAACTAATCAAAGAGTTCCTTTCATGTGCAACTGAGCTCACACTTGCACTAAAAAGAGAAGGAAAACTTCTTGAAGACTTATTTCATATGAAAGCTGAAAATGATCAACTCAAACGTGATTAATCATCATGTAAAACTGACCTAGAATCTTTCAAGATCAGTTCTTCCTCGAAGATCCAATCCTTAAAAGAAAAACTAAGGAAATGTATTGATCAAGGTAAGAAAACTGAGTGGTTAAGAAAAACAACAACTGATGAATACAATCGCTTAAAATCTCATATGATTCTCGAGATAAAGACGGTTTCCGAACATGTCAAAAGGTCAAGAATGATATGTGTTCTTTAATGTCCGAACACCAGTTGGGTACCTCCTTCCCGGGTAAGTACAAAAAATCCGGTTCAATCTTTCCTTCGAAAGAGAAGAAAAATGTCGACAATAAGAACACTAAAAAGGGGGCTTCATCTTGTAAAAAGGAATCTGTATTTTCAGGGGATCACAAGATGAACCACTCATATCAGAGTTTTTCATATCATCAGGATCATTGTAAACGATGTTTTCATGGTGGAAACAAAGGTAATGCTGTTAAGAATTGTCAACGACTTTCTTTTTTGAACTCTGAAAGGACCAACTCAGGTCTAAGGTATAACATGAGATCACCTTCTAAAGAAAGTATACGAAAGAACTCATCTGGTGCAGTTCATCATAAAAGGAAGAAGGATCAGAAGACTAAGAACTCTTGGAAGTGGATACCAAAGAAGACCATGGAACTGAACAGAGAGATTTTTGACAATGACTCCAGATCATCAACACTTAAGGTAATCCCTAAATATCTTGATGATAGTAGTTTCTATGATAAATTTGGTTTGTCGTCAAAAAAAAATAGGGTCTTTAACAAATCAGATAAGAAGAAATTCTCTATTAGCCGTGGAAAACTTAATCTGTCTCATTCAGATATCTAGTATCTGGGAGAAATACACTGACTCATGAAGTGCTCAAACTTTCGTTTGATGAGTTCAGTGTATATTGTGGAATAGTTCAAAACTTGCGAGAATTATGAAGATATTCACAGGAACGCACTTTCCTAAAATCCTTAATATTAAAGAATTTCGGTTATTCTATATTAAGGGAGAATATTTGATTTCCATAATCAATGAACAAGTTTTCAGTAACTATTGGTATATAAGTTTCGGTATTTTTAGAGTTTTTCGATCTTTAGTCTGGAGCCAGGAATCATGAACAATTCGGATTATTATGCAAAGCTTTATTCAAAGGTTTCAGAAAGGTATGCTGAAAAGATTGCTTGTAACTCTTTCGGACTTATTAATTTCAATGGAAACGGAACCGCTTCCTATGTGAATATGAATCATTCATCTTGTATGATTGATTACGAAAAGGAGTTTCATAAGATGGCTCGAACTTGTGCTGTAACTAAGTTGGAAGTTTTGATGCTAAAACGTAGTCTTGAAAAATCTTTACTAGTTCAAGCTCAGATTCTCAAACAACTAGATTTACTCTCCAGAAGAGTAAACGAGGAGGAACCTAATTCCACAAGGTTGGGGAATTATTCTTCAATCAAGGATCGCTTCAGGGAATTCGGAGAATCATTCCTATCAAGCGGAAGTGATCTCAAGATCATGAAGGGTTCCGAATACGGAAAATAGACATCGATTTTTGATTTCTTTCAATAATTGTATAAGGTCTATTTTGAATAAAACTATCTATTATTTATGAATAAAATTATTATTTTATAATTTTTCTTGTGATAGTTTTTCGATTACAAAGCCTTTGCTTGAATGCTTTATATTATAGCTATTTGTCTATGGGATGTTTGTTTTCGATTTTCATAACCTTAATATTCGATCTCATATGGTGTGAACCCTTATGGTTTGGGTGACTTTTTGGTTTAGCGGGATTAAGTTCTACCCCATGTTGGTAGGCTTTATCAAAGGATCATAAGGGGTTCCGATTGAAACTCATATGTGAAAAAGTCACAATATGTTGAATCATTTTTGGTTTAGCATTAAAGCATATATGTTTCGGGTTTTCAACTTTTGTTATGCATTAGTTAAAACTGATTCAACCTTTCTCTGGTAAAAGTTGTTATTGTTGTTGTTCTTTTGTTCCTGCGAGAGGATGACAACATTAATGGGGGAGAGTTCTAACTTGAACTTGCGCTTAATGATATATATTTCTGGGGAGAGGATGCGGAATTTGAGGTAACAAATTAGTTAATTAATCGTTGTTTTGGGGTAAAACCGATTCTCATTGCTTTTTGGTAAATTTGGGTGTGTTGATAAGAACGAATTCAAACCCTAAACAAATGTACTGCACATGAGTACTTTTAGATGTGAGAGATCAATCTGTAAGACTCTGGCCTGAACCAAGAAATGGCCAGATTCAATTCGGTCACAAAGTGAAGGAGAAGGGTTTATCTTAGGGAGGGAAGCGAAGAAGGTGTTTGAGATCAGAATGTTGAATTACGAAGGTGTGGCTGTTTTATGACTTATATCAGAATGTGGAACTAGCTTGCAGAACATAAGCTATCAGTTCTTGGTGTTTTCTGGATACTTGTGTTCTTTTGAAATAGGCTGAAATCCTATTTATACAAGTCATGTTCGAGCACACCCTGATCTCGTAGGAAGAAGAGGTGATTAAGCAGTGGAGAAATGGGGTTGTGTAAAAATTGGTGATCACCACGTTTCCATTACGAGGGAAAACTGGTCACACTTTCACCCACTACTCTCATTGTTGTTAACCGTCCGTCCTTTCCTGACACTTTCTCGTAATGGGCGCATTGCACGCCGCACGCTGTAAACCGCCAGACCAATACCCCAGTGAGCATCCCCCAGTTTGTGACATGTTTGATGTCTCGAGTAAATGGATCAAGTCGTGAGACTCGCCGCTAAAAGCAGCACATAGTGCTTTTAGGTCAAATAATAAAATTATTTGTGAAATCAATATTTATAAAACATTGCTTATGATCAATGTATATAAAGCATCGCTTTTAAACAAGCAGCTGAAAATAATCGATGTGCAGGAAACATCGTTGTTTGAGAGCTCGTTCAAATTAGTCGCGAATTGAACATCTTTAAAAAGTAGCATGACCGGCCACCTTTGGGCAATCGTTTGAGAACCCTATGGGTGAGCTACCACTTGGTCGATCGCTCCCTGTGGAGGAGGGGTGGCTGATGATCACAGCGTTACCCTGTTGGCCTCCTGAAAATAAATCTAAACCATCCGACTAGGCTAGTGAAGTTGGATGGACGAGATGATTTGCGACAGTTGCCTACTGCCGTTGATTTAAATTAGGGTTTAGAAGCCGTGTGGCCAACCCTATTTTGGCTGATCGATTGAAAGCATTGGGCGCTAGTTTGAGCAGGCCGATCGGCCATGTACAAATGTGGGTTGTCAGTGAGCACGTTGATATCTTCGGGGCCGCCTGAAATTGAATCTAAGTCACTCGATTTGGCCGGCGAAGATGGATGGTTATGATCGATTTGCGATAGTAGTGCGTTACCGCAGCACAAACTAGGGTTTCCAAAACAGCGCGTTCACCCTACTTTGGGGCAAACAGTTTGGTGCCCTTTTGACTCGCTGCGGGTAGGTCGGTCGACCATGTATAGAGTTGGGTCACCGGTGAACACGTTAGCACTTCTTTAATTATTCGAAGGAAGATCTAAGCCGTCCAACTAGGCTAGCTAAGTTGGGCGATCGTGATTTTTTTTTGAGACCGTTTTTGACGGTCTTAGCTTGTTTGAGCTCATTTTTCAACAGCGCGATCACCCATGTTCTGGCTAACGTTTGAGGGTGTTGCAGTTGAACTAAATGGATTCCGACCGTCTGGGATGTTAGTGGGCCCGCCGGTGGTCATCATGGTGATTGCCTAGTTCCACTGGGAGTAAGCTAGGCTTGTCGAATTTCCTGGCCAAATCGTGTGGCCAATATTGCTCTTTAAGACTGACATGGACAGTCTAGGTTTTCCTTGAGGAATTTAAGCGTGTCGATTGTGCTAACTTCCAATTAAAAGCGCATTGACACGAAAATCTCTTTATCAGAGAGTGGTGTAGCCTACGTGAGTGTTTTCATGCAAGTCTCAATAGTGACACTTCGGGAGATTCATGCTACTCCGCTTCGAGTGAACATTAATCGTCATGTCATGCCAATATTGAGAGTTTGGCTAGGAACATATCATAGGAAAATACTAGGCAGGTCATGCATTAGTGAATAATGCCGGTGGAGAATAAAATTCATAGAATATTTGGGATCATTGCTATATGCACCATTATGAGTGAATTTTATATATCCAAATATATTGAATTGCTCAATACATCCGTGAGCGAAGAGATTTTTGCACTCATCACTTTCAGATGGCTTTTGTTCCTTTGCAGGATGACAACATATTAAATACATGGTTTTACAATTTTGACCCAGAACTAAAAACCACCATCAGCATTAAGTCCCCTGCCTAGCACGTAACAGTGACATTGTTGCGGGGTAGGCACTAGATGGTGGCAATCAAGGAAATTCACGAGAAAAGTTCGGCGTACATTACCAGGATAGAGGCTAGCTCTGAGTAGAATACGTTTTCTTTTAGTATACGTCATTTGTGTTCAGGTAGATAAGTATATATTCGATCATTATCCCGCATTCGAAGCCTTTATACACGGCAAGTAGAGACTCATTTTCTTCTCGGGATCGTGCTGACTTGTGGAATATAAAGGAAGCGCTTGAGCCTTTCTCTCTGCACTGATCATCACAGAGTTGCTTTCTTCTTCATTCTAGTTTATGCATCCTTCCTTGTTCTAGGTATTGCTTCATACCCTCGTGTGATTTGATTTGATTTCTTTTATCACGTAGGTTGTTGATACAATCATAGTGCCTCTTTGCAGATATATAAAAAAAGCTGGGGATAATTATTCTTCCAATTCTCCAGAGAAAAGTTTCAAGTCAACAAACCCGGGGTTTACGAATTCGAGGAGGTACTAGCTAAGATAGATCCTCCGTTCCATGAAGCTGGTCGCGCCATTCAGGGTATGCCCCTCGCACATTTGCATATCGTTCGAGAGCGTGTTCAAGCTTTCCTGGCTTCGGTTATCATGGAGGAAAAGTTTAGATGTGATGAAGCGTTTCAGCGTGATGAAGCGTCTCAACCACCGAGTGACAGGGATGAAAGATTCGCGGCTCGATTGAAGCGGCGGAAGATTAAGTATAAGCAATCTCCAAGTGGGAATAAGTATGATTACGCTATTCATAACAGGATCATAATTCTCGACTCTGACGTGGACGAACCGGAGCATCCTCAAAAGGTCATGGGGCGGTTTACGAGGAAGAGGTCGAAGTAGCTCCCGTAGAGGATATTGAAGCGACTTGTTAGAGGGAACGCTGAAGTGGCTGCTGAGGAGAACATAGAAGTGGCATCTGGAGAAGATGTGGTAGCGCTTCCTGGAGAGGATGTGGTGGCGGTTCCTGGAGAGGATGTGGTGGCGGTTCCTGGAAGGATGTTGAAGCAGCGTCCAAAAGGGGGGTCGAGGCAACTTCCGGAGAGAACGTGGTAGCGGCTTGTGACGAAGATGTTGAAGCAGCTCCCGCCTCCGGTGAAGGCGTTGTTGATCTCGCTAATGACTAGATTTCCCCTTTGTTACTCTTTTTTCGTAGATGTGTGATTTTTTTAAATAGTTTGTAGACATTTTCTTCTTATACTCAGTAGTTTGTGGTTGAGCCTAAGTTTCATTAAATGATGGTTCTTTTATTCACGATATCTTGAGACTCTAGTTTTAGCACTCCCATTAGGGTTACAATAGGATCTCTCCATTCTATCGAGTCGTGCAGCCAATGTGAACGCGACACATATAAGCGGTGATGCGTTAACATGTGACCGTACACTACCTCCATGATAATTGCATGTAACCCTAAAAATAACGAAGGGGATGCAATAATGGAAGCTAAAGATTGGCCACGAAGCTGTCCACCTCCAATTGATAGCGTGTTGCAATCCACGTAACGATGTGGTGATCGAGAGGCCGCCTTATCGTTGAAGTAGGCTGTTCTTAAGGGTACAAAAGCGCTTGCCCTAACAATCATATACCGGTTGTTTGATGATTCCCCGCCCCCTTTTTTCTCGCACGTATTCCTTTCTTCAGTGTTTCTTGAAAGATATGAGATGTTCCTTTTTAGGGTTTTGTCTTTCTGGTTTGAATTGATAGGTCATGATGAGGGTTTAGGCTTGCTCAAGACTTTGTGTCATGATTCAGGAGTAAAGAGATCTCTAAAAGGAAATGATACTTCGATTAACTGACAACTTGAAACCCTAATTATGAATGCAAGCAGTGCAATCATTTTGGAGGAATTACAAATATTGCATGAAAAAGGGAAATTGCTGAATGAAACACTAAAATGAATTTTGGAGGCAAGGGCGGCATGAAATCTTAGGTGTTGAAGGGTTTGAGACATTGAGCATGTATCGCTACGCCTTCTAGCTTGTCAGTATTGATGAGCTTGCAGTAACCTCCCAAAATGATTTCTGCCACTAGGTACAACTCGTCTTCCCCTTCTGTTGAATCAGACGGAGCAGGCTGAGCAGCAATTCTTGTTACCATATCTCCAAATTGAAAAGGGTTTGCGCGTTGCGCTATTACTTTCCTAGATTCCTCATCTTTAATCAGATGACTTCTAGACTCTTGATAAAATATTTGAAAGAACCAAAGATCCCATTCGTATCTCCTAGTGACGGATGGATTGATAATCGGATCAAGTCCCCAAGCTTTGGGGGAAATAGGAGTGACTGGTTGCAAAAAGGGTTGTTCGATGAGACTTACTTGTGCCCGAAATCTACAAATGAATGCTCACGGGCTCTCTACAGGAAGTTGCGTCACATCTGCGAGGTGTTGATACGGAAACAAGTAGTCCTCAGGATTGGATGGCTTGTTGGAGATCCTTTCAGGTATAGACACTGGCAAAGGACATACTCCTAGCTTCGCCTTGTTGTCGTGTATCCATGAGCGCCCCAAGACTATATCATAATTCGGGTACTCTTTAACTGTATGAAATTTAGCGTGTGTTAGAGCATCTCCCACCTTGATTTCAAGATTAATGTACCCGTAAGCATCTCTGGATTCTCCTTCTGAATTTTTGATTATGGTTGGGTAGTGAATAGTTTCCTGCTTTGAAATCTTTTCAGCTCTCAGAGTATTGACAGTGACAATATTGAAATCGGATGCTGCATTAATCAGTGTGTTGTCAAACTCGATATCCTTCAAGTGGGCGGTGGTTAGGAGTCCCCAGTTGCATCTCGCGTTTCCCAGGAAAGATTGGGGTTTGGGAGCGGCTTCCCTGACTGGGAACAAACACTTGCCTGATACGATACAGTTGAGGGCTCCAAACATGTCTTGACACTATGCCTTAGAGAAATACATAATTTCACATAAGTGCTCCATTATAGACTACCACAGTTTTGTGGACTGAGTTCCCAGAAATCATGCAGCTCCTGACAGGAAGAGGGTCTCCGTGGACTCCTTCATTTCCTAATTGAAGTTCTCCTACATCCACTTTCTCTTTGAAAATGCACTTCAATTTGTTGCAATCACTGGTTGGGTGGTTGACAAACCTATGGTAACGATAATATTTGGGATTTGCCATCTCTTCTTCGGTTGGCAGACGTCTGAGAGGAGGTAACTTGATGGCGTCATCTTGAATCCATGCTTCCAGGAGTTCAATGACTTCATCCATTGGAAACGGGAAGTATGGAGCAACATCTCCAGTTTCTTGCATAGGGGTCTTAGCTGTGGCTTTCCGGGATGGAGTTGTCTGCGCTGTTGCTGCACGCTTGGGTTGTTGTTCCGCTGCTGGAGCTTTCCTTTTCCCTCCTTCACCTACTACGCTTACAGAAGGACCGGTGTTATATTGCTTGTTGATGAGACGTCTGTTTCCTTGAGTTTCGCGTGCATCTTCACCCCTGGCCGGTCTGGTTCTTTCTAACAGCGCTGGTGTAGTCGTAGCCGACCGCTTAGCAGCTTCATGGAGTTCAGAGAACGTCTGGAAATGCAGGTTTTCTAGTAAATCACGATAGATGGGAACCATGCCGTTGATGCATGATTCCACCAACTGTTGTTCGGTCACGTTTGGGTCGTGACAATCCAAAGCTCGAATCCTGAATCTTTTGACATAATCGTTTGGATCGTTGTTCCGTTGAAACATTATTCCTAAATCTGAGAAAGTGATTTGCTTAGACACAAAGAAATACTTCTTGTAGAAAGCGGTGACCATCTCACACCAGTTGGATATGTTGTTTGGTGCGATGTTGTTGTACCAGGTATACACTCTTCCAGTAAGCGACTTTGAAAATTCTTTCAGGCGGAGGACATGATTGTATTCGTGTTCTCCCAAGGATTCCAGAAAACGAGAGATGTGTTCACGAGTGTTACCAGTACCATCATAGAGGGAAAACTGAGGATAGGCGTATCCTCTCGGGAGAGGAACTCTTTGCACATCAGGAGGATATGGAGGTTGGTGCTGGTGCATGTTCATCGAGTTTTCTTTGCCTCGATTTTGGAGGAGACGCTCCAGATCCTCACGTGTGATGAAGTTGGATGGCTGATTCCTTTCTCGTGAGCGTTCAGGAGCAACACGAACTTCCTCATCTATGAAGGCACGCCCTGTTGAAGCGCTCGCGCCAGGAGTGTTAAGAGTACTCCTTATTGGCTCCATGGGTTGACGCGGATCTTGTGGTAGTCGCTCCGTTAGTGTCTTGAGGAAGGTGAGTACCTCTTTCTGAGTTGTGGCCATGTCCGTCTGAGCCTTATCGAGAACTTCTTGTCTTTCCATCAAATCAACAATGGTAATAGAGGGTTGGCTTCCTCTGACTCCTCAAGTCTCTCGTCCCGATGAAGAAATGGTGACATCCCTGGTGACGATTGGAGGTGTCATGCTCGAAGAAATATTAGGAGTAGCAGCAGCTCTAGCTCTGGTAATAGGAGGTGTCACGCCAGAGGGGATGCTTCCGGCGTTACTAGTGTTGGTGCTAGAGGATGCAACACCGTGCGATGTGTTGACTGTGCTGGCAGGCGGTACATTGGCGTTAACGGTAGGGATGTTGGCACCATGAGTGTTATCAGTACCCGTAGCATCAGGGTTGGTAACTGACCCAGACCTAAGATATACCATCTTGAATTTGAGAAAATTGAAATGAAATTGAAAATTGGTCTTGCAACCGAGAGATTAATCTCCCACTGTGGTCGCCAGTTGTTTTGGGGTAAAAACTGATTCTGTTGTTTTTGGTAAATTTGGGTGTGTTGATGAGAAACGAATTCAAACCCTAAACAAATATACAAGACAGGAGTACTTTTAGATTCGAGAGATCAATCTGTAAGACTCTGGCCTAAACCAAGAAACAGCCATTCCAAATTCAATTCGGTCACAAAGTGAAGGAGAACGGTTGATCTTAGGGAGGGAAGCGAAGAAGGTGTTTGAGATCAGAATGTTGAATTACGAAGGTGTGGCTGTTTTATGACTTGTATCAGAATGTGGAACTTGCTTGCAGAACATAATCTATCGGTTCTTGGTGTTTTCTGGATACTTGTGTTCTTTTGAAATAGGCTGAAATCATATTTATACAAGTCATGTTCGAGCACACCCTGATCTCGTAGGAAGTGGAGGTGATTAAGCAGTGGAGAATCGGGGTTGTGTAAAAAGTGGTGATCACCACGTTTCCATTACAAGGGAAAATTGGTCACACTTTCACCCACTACTCTCATTGTTGTTAACCGTCCGTCCTTTCCTGACACTTTCTCATAATAGGCGCGTTGCACGCCGCACGATGTAAACCGCCAGACCAATACCCGAGTGAGCATCCCCCAGTTTGTGACATGTTTGATGTCTCGAGTAAATGGGTCAAGTCGTGAGACTCGCCGCTAAAAGCAGCACATAGTGCTTTTAGGTCAAATAATAAAATTATTTGTGAAATCAATATTTATAAAACTTGCTTATAATCAATGTATATAAAGCATCGCTTTTAAACAAGCAGCTGAAAATAATCGATGTGTAGGAAACATCGTTGTTTGAGAGCTCGTTCAAATTAGTCGCAAATTGAACATCTTAAAAAATTAACATGACCGGCCACCTTTGGGCGATCGTTTGAGAACCCTATGGGTGAGCTACCACTTGGTCGATGGATCCCTGTGGAGGAGGGGTGGCCGATGATCATAGCATTACCCTGTTGGCCTTCTGAAAATAAATCTAAATCATCCGACTAGGCCAGCGAAGTTGGATGGACGAGATGATTTGCGGTAGTTGCCTACTACCGTTGATTTAAATTAGGGTTTAGAAGCCCTGTGGCCAACCTTATTTTGGCTGATCGATTGAAAGCGCTGGGCGCTAGTTTGAGCAGGCCGATCGGCCATGTGCAAAGGTGGGTTGCCAGTGAGCACGCTGATATCTTCGGGGCCGCCTGAAATTGAATCTAAGTCACTCGATTTGGCCGGCGAAGATGGATGGTTGTGATCGATTTGCGACAGTAGTACGTTACCGCAGCACAAACTAGGGCTTCCAAAACAACGCGTTCACCCTACTTTGGGGCAAGCGGTTTAGTGCCCTTTTGACTCGCCGCGGGTAGGTCGGTCGACCATGGATAGAGTTGGGTCGCCGGTGAACACGTTAGCACTTATTTAATTATTAGAAGGAAGATCTAAGCCGTCCAACTAGGCTAGCTAAGTTGGGCGGTCGTGATGTTTTTTTTAAGACCGTTTTTGCCGGTCTTAGCTTGTTTGAGCTCATTTTTCAACAACGCGATCACCCATGTTCTGGCAAACGTTTGAGGGTATTTCGGTTGAACTATATGGATTCCGACCGGCTGGGTTGTTAGTGGGCCCGCCGGTCATCATCATGGTGATTGCCTAGTTCCACTGGAAGTAAGCTAGGTTTGTCGAATTTTCTGGCCAAATCGTGTGGCCAATATTGCTCTTTAAGACTGACATGGACAGTCTAGGTTTTCCTTGAGGAAGTTAAGCGCGTCGATTGTGCTAACTTCCAATTAAAAGCGCATTGACACGAAAATCTCTTTATCAGCGAGTGGTGTAGCCTACATGAGTGTTTTCATGCAAGTCTCAATACTGACACTTCGGGAGATTCATGTTACTCCGCTGCGAGTGAACATTAACCGTCATGTCATGCCAATATTAAGAGTTCGGCTGGGAAAATAGCATAGGAAAATGAAAAGACGAGGGTACCCAAATATACCTCAATCTAAAACTTTTCCACCTATAAGTCCTTTCTCCGAAAGTGATTGGCTATGGACTGATGAGTCGAGACAATACAACTAATCGGTTCACACTTCGTTTGATCGTCTATGGATACAAGATCGAGACAATACAACAACGAAGTATGTTTACTTGATAAGAGGTTCGGACTTAACCAAACACAATAGGACTACTATATCAAGTAAATATGAATTAACGTTTGTGTATTTTACTTCTAATTATAATAAAAACAATTATAATTGCGGAAATAGAAAAGTAAAAGACACAAAGAAGATTTTGTTAACGAGGAAACCGCAAATGCGAAACCCCGGACCTTGTCCGGAATGAATACTCTCAGGATTAAGACGCTATACAAAATCAAACCAACTTCGTATAGTTGAGACCAAGCAACTAAACCTATAGTTCACCTAGTTCCGTCTGTATTCCCACGCCTCAAACTTATAAATAAGTCACGTACTGGGATCAATTCCTTTGGCTCGTATTCCAAACAGTAAAGGAACAACAAATCTGTTTGGTAACAACTCTTTTCAACCAAGTGATGTGAGTTTGTCAAAAGGCTCTTCCGTTTATCCCAATAAACTCCTTTGTCAGGTCCTTAGATATATCTAATAACAACTACCAAAGTAATTGTCAAGATTTTGCAATCAATACTTTGAATCACAAAGAAACGTATTGATGCCGATCTACTAAACTAATCAATCCAATCTACCACAAGGATAAACTGATTATAGTTGGATCCTCTTTAACCGAAACAAGTATTGTGCACACCAAAGATTATAAACCCAAATCAGAAATCTTCAAAGTCTTCTTTGTCTTCAAATCCTCTTAGATCTTCAATAAACACCTGTACACAATCAACTTGAATCTGTTATGATCAATCACGCACAGAACGGAGTCTGTCAACAATGGATTATCAAAAGACGTATTTAGATCTACAAACAGTCTAAAGATCCCCGTCGAAACTTCGATCTAGTTTGAGTGAATCTTATATCAGAAGAGAAGATTCTCAAGCATAAACAAACTAGGTGCAATCAAAGTTCAACAACCGTTAGTTAATCAAATCAACCGAAAACTAATAATAAACCGTAATTATCTAGTTTCCCACCAACGGTACTAATAGAGCTTCTCAATCCCAAAGAAGTATTTAAACCGAGCGGTCGTAAGAGATTTCGCCTAATTAGGTTACTTTCCTCTCCGAATAGGCGGCTCCACCAGTAACAACACAACTAGGTAGTTTTGCTGGCTTTGAGGATTGGTTTGCTAGAAATGCAAACTTTGGTATTTATAGACCAAGGAAGTTTGGACACCAAGGAATTTCCAAAACCGAAAATATTCTCAAGATATGCAATATATTCCATATTCGATTTTCATAATTCCTGGAAATGCTTTGTCCAAACATTGACCGAAAATCGCTTAGAAAATCTCCAATTAGTAAATGCACATTACCAATTTTCATTTTCCAAAAATAAAATTAAAAACCTTAATTAAAAGATTCTCAACTTATTTTTTTTTCGATCCGGGATTTTCCTTTAGCTATTAAGGAATATCTTTGAACAATAAAAGATAAGTGTTACTGCACATGTTCAAAGTATGTCGACATGTTTACTTTGTAAGTCCTCTTTCATACTTACAATTAATCTTGAAACTGATTTGCCACACTTCCAAACGAGTTTAGAATTGGTTCTGACTTTCAAGAACTATGTGATTGATTAAGAACACTCAATCACAAATCATGGGTTTCACAGTTCTACCAAGATAAGTTTCGGTTCTACCTCCATGTGAGTATTGTGCATAGTCACACTAGCTTTCCAAAAATTTGGTTGACTAGGTACTAGGATCGGTTCCCCACATACTTATGGTAACTACTTGTATTTTCTGGACATGTCCATAGGATCAGTTCCTCTTTTACTAAACTTTTGTTACACATAATCATATGATCGGTTCCCCCATCTACTAAAAACGTGTTGCACCTCTTACAAGGATCGATTCCCATCTTGTGATTGGTTGCACCTCTTCATAGGATCGATTCCACTTTGCCTAGAGTTGGTCATACCAATAACACTAAATCGATCATACTATCTCAGGTGATTACTTAAGATCGGTTTCACTAATAAAATTCATACCAATACAAAAGTCAGGCCTTGTGAATAGTTTTTCCAAGAACATAAACAAGTCATGAGCGGTTATACTAATCACACATATTGGTAGTTCAAAAGATATGTAATGAATAACAATACCAATAAGCCTAGCGTTTTCCCTTTCGATTCACGAAAGAATTTCATGAATTTACTTCCTTTAAACTAATGTAAAACATTGTTTCCTAGGATGAAATCTTCACCTCATACCCATACATAATCACAATAGCATTCAAACTATTATGTCGATGTCTTATATACGAAGTTCAAAAGATAAGCGTTATACTTCGTATTGTATTCCTTAATACTACGTCTAACTAGAGTGTAGTCATTCATGCTTTGCAGTTATGTTTTCAATATGCACGACTTGAAAGATACGTTAGGGAGTGAAATAGTTCAAGTCAAATATCACTAACCTCAAGTGGAAGGATGATGTTTTCTTTGTAGCTCCTTACTTCTTCACTTCTTCAAGTCGTCGCAATACTTGTAATGTCTCATATCCTAATACTTTCAAGCTAACCTATACGAAGTTGACTCTAGTACATAACCAAGCGACTCTTTAAATGAGTTTTGGTTCACTAAAATATGACAACCAAACTTGACATACCAACACTTGTTGGGTTCAACCTAGCTATGCTCTAACAATCTCCCCCTTTGTCAATTTTAGTGACAAAACTCTTACATCATATGGATAAACAAATTACAAGAATTCATTACACATACGCTTGATTCCCAAATTCAACAACACAATAACCTATATACATTCAATCCATAAATGTCGTTGTTGACATTATAATAACAAAGCTAATACCCCCCCCCCTAAAGGTAAGATATGTAGATTTTATCAATCTGCAAGTCTTTGTTATTCCTTTGTAGCCCATATAACTACAAGTATCATATGATATGCTACTCCCCCTTAGTCTATGCTTTACTCTTTCTTTAGATAAACGTTTAAGCACCAATGACCTTTCCCTTAGTGATACCAATTAATATAAATCAATACCAGTATCACTTGTTTACTCCATATATTTCTCCCCCTTTTTGTCACAAAATGACAAAGGTACGAGCAAATAAAGGACAAACCGAAAGGATCTTACAAATCTCAAAATATACTTGCAAACCTATAAGAGTTAAGCACGAGGGTTCCACTCACCATTTTTGATAACCAATATCAAAACCGAAACTACAAAGTATTTTGTTTTGATATGTTACTAAGGAAATAATTGCCTGAAGCAATTTTCCCTAATAGTTTAGCAAACCAAAAAAAAATCGACTAAGTACCTTAGTTCCTTTACTAAACCGATTGTACAAATACAATCGCTTGTTGGATAAGACAAAAATAAAGATAACTCTATTTTTCTCATTAGGTTCTAATTATCCATATAACTTAGACCTTTAACTTTTAAACAAGACAAGTACTAGGTTAGTTAACTAGCATTCCTTTTTAAGGCATTCGATTAGACTTGAATAACCGAAACCTCCACTTTGATAAGTCTAACTAAGATCAGAATTAACTTGGTTTCTCTTATCCGGAATCGAATCGGACTAAACAATTCATCCCGTAAACCTTTTCTTTTGTTAAGCCATAAACAATTCATACAAACCAAATAAATCAACTTGCATAATTATTCACCTTAACCAGAAGCAATTGAAACAACATAGACATTAAAGCACCGCAATTGCACCGAAATTTTGTAAGCCTAAACGATTGATACCAAACAATAAAGCAAGATAACAATAGTTTTTCTTAACCGGAAACAATTGAATCACACATACATCCATACACAAATAATGGAATAAAACATCAATTGTACCGAAATTTTGTTAAGCAAAAGTAATAAATATACGCAATAAACTTAGGTTTTTCTTACACTAGAAAACGATTAACTAACAAAGTCGTTACCTCAAATTTCGCGTCCTCTTCTCCAATATGTTTGCATCTTCTTCCAGGGAGAATTGATATCGAAATATCACTATGTTTTCATCCTTATGCAAAACAAAAGAATAACAACAACCAACCTTTACCAGAGAAAGGTTGAAAACCGGTTTTAACTATTGCAAGCAAAAGTTGAAACCACGAAACACATATGCTTTTATATTAAACCAAACGATTCAACATATTGTGACTTTTTCACATATTGTTTCAATCAGAACCCCTCATGATCATTTGATAAAGCCTACCAACATGGGCTAGAACTTAATCCTGCTAAACCAAAAAGCCACCCAAACCATAAGGGTACACATCATATGAGATCGAATATCAAGGTTAGAAAACTGAAACCATAAGGGTACACATACATAGCAATAAGATAAAGCATTCAAGCACGGGCTATGTAAACATAAACTATCACAAGAAAAATTATAACTCAAATAATTTCATTCATAATAAGAGATAGTTTTATTCATAATAGACTTTATTGAAAGAAATCAAAAACTAATGTCTATTTTCCTGGATTAAGTATTACATCATATAACTTAATTTCTAGTGGTGCTCTTTGTTGTTCACTGAGGTTTCTTCAGTGTTCAAACTTTTGAAGCATGTCTCAAGAGACTTCTCTGCAACCACTTCTTGTTTATCAAGTTCTTCAATTAGAACCTTGAGTTCAGCAAGAACTCCTCTTGTTCCTTCAATCTTTTCTTTTACCCAATCTTGATGTCGAACAGTCATAACGAGATTGGTTTCCAATTCTTCAAAACCTTGGATATAGTGAGTCATACTATCAAAACGAATCCACTTGGTTTTGGTTGGATCTTGTAGGTTGTAAGCCAACATACATGACTCATCTTGTGATCCAACTGAACTATCAGAATCATAACTTGTTTGTGTTCTTGGTAAAAATATTCACAAAGGCCTGACTTTTGTATTGGTATGACTTTTATTAGTGAAACCGATATTAAGTAATCACCTGAGATGGTATGATCGAGTTTGTGATTTTGTAAGACCGACTCCGGGTAAAGGGAAACCGATCCTAGTAAGAGGTGCAACACATGACAAAGGGGAATCGATCCTTGTATGAGGTGCATCATGTTTTAGCAGAAAGGGGAACCGATCCTATGGACATGTGCAACACGTTTTTAGGCAAAGGGGAACCGATCCTATAGACATGTGCAACACATTCAACTTAGATACCATATATATGTGGGGAACCGATCCTAGTACCTAGTCAACCGAATTTTGGAATGCTAGTGTGACTATGCACAATACTCACATGGAGGTAGAACTGAAACTTGTTTTGGCAGAACCGTTAAACCCATGATTGGCGATTGAGTGTTCTTGATCAATCACATAGTTCTTGAAAGTCAGATGAACCGATTCTAAACTTATTTGGAAGTGTGGCAAATCGGTTTCAAGATTGTAAGTATGAAAGAGGACTTACATAGTAAGGATGTAGACATACTTTGAACATGTGCAGTAACGCTTCTTTAATTGTTCAAAGTTATTCCTTAATAGCTAAAAGAAGAAAATCCCAGGATCGAAACATAAATAAGTTAAGAATTTTTTATTTAAGGTTTTTAATTTTATTTTAGGAAAATGAGAATTAGTAATGTTATTTTAATAGTTGGAGATTTTCCAAAGAGATTTTCGGTCAATATTTTGGACAGAGCATTTCCAGGAATTATGGAAACCGAATTTGGAATATATTGCATATCTTGAGAATATTTTTCGGTTTTGGAAATTCCTTGATGTCCAAACTTTCTTGTTTATAAATACATGACGTTTGCATTTCTAGCAAACTAATCCTTCGTGACAGCAAACTTGCTCGGTTGTGTTGTTACTGATGAAGCCGCCTATTCGGAGAGGAGAGTAACCTAATTAGGCGAAATCTCTTACGGCAGCTCAGTTTAAAGTCTTCTTTGGGATTGAGAAGCTCTATTAGTACCGTTGGTGGGAAACTAGATAATTGCGGTTTATCTTGTGTTTTCGATTGATTTGATTGACTAACGGTGGTTAAAATTTGATTGCACCTAGTTTGTTTATGCTTGAGAATCTTCTCTTCTGATATAAGATTCACTCAAACTAGATCGAAGTTTCGACATGGATCTAGACTGTTTGTAGATCTAAATATGTCTTGTGATAATCCATTGTTAACAGACTCCGTTCTGTGCGTGATTGATCACAAGAGATTCAAGTTGTTGTGTGCAGGCGTTTATTGAAGATCTAAGAAGATTTGAAGACAAAAAAGATATTAAAGATTTCTGATTTGGGGTTCATAATCTTTGGTGTGCACAATACTTGTTTCGGTGTAGAGGATCCAACTATAATCGATTTATCCTTGTGTTAGATTAGATTGATTAGTTGTGTAGATCGGCATAAATACAATTCTTTGTGATTAAAAGTATTGATTGCAAAATCTTAACAATTACCTTTGGTAGTTGATCATAAGATAGATTTAAGAACCTGACGAAGGAGTTTATCGAGATAAACATAAGAGCCTTTGTCGAACTCACATCACTGGGTTGAAGAGAGTTGTTACCAAACAGATTTGTTGTTCCTTTACTGTTTGGAATACGAACCAAAGGAATTGTTCCAATTACGTGATCATAAGTTGGAGGCGTGGGAATACAGACGGAACTAGGTGAACTATAGGTTTAGTTGCTTGGTCTCAACTATACGAAGTTGGTTTAATTTTGTATAGCGGCTTAATCCTGAGAGTATTCAATTCTGGACAAGGTCCCGGGGTTTTTCTGCATTTGCGGTTTCCTCGTTAACAAAATCTTGATGTGCCATTTACTTTTATTTTCCGCATTATATTTGTTTTATTATAATTAAAGTAAATTACACAAACGTTAATTCCTATTTACTTGATAAGCAATCCTATTGTGTTTGGTTAAGTCCAAACCTTTTTATCAAGTAAATATACTTCGTTGTTGTATTATCTCGATCTAGTATCCATATACAATCACACGAAGTGTGAACCGATTATTTGCATTGTCTCGACTCATTCCCACGTACAATTACTTTCCGAGAAAGGACTTATAGGTAGGAAAAGTTTTAGCTTGAGGTATATTTGGTTACCCTCGCCTTTTCAGTAATCACCTGAGATGGTATGATCGACATTTGTAATTGGTGTGACCGTTCCTAGTCATTGGGTAAGCGATCCTAGAACTTGGTGGGACTAATCACAAGATGTGTAATCGATCCTTGTAGTAGGTTAACAAGTTTTAGTAATTGGTGTAACCGATCCTATAACTTGTGCAACCGATCATTAAGTACCATAAATAAGTGGTAACCGATCCTAGTACTTAGTTAGCCATTTTATGGAAACTAGTGTGACCAATCCTAGTAGCCACTTGGAGGTAGAACCGAAACTTGTTTTGGTAGAACCGTTAAACCCATGAATGGTGATTAAATGTTTTTGATCAATCACATAGTTCTTGGAAATCAGATGAACCAATTCTAAACTCGTTTGGAAGTGTGGCAAATCGGTTCCAAGATTGTAAATATGAAAGAGGATTTATGATAGGTGTAGAATACACCGTATTTACTATCTAGTAGTTACGCTTTCTTTGCTATTTTTCTGGTGAATTATGTACTTTACGTGTGTTTTTGAGTTATTAGGTACTCTGGAGTCACCGAGAACAAAAGAAGAAGAAATTAGCCATTTGGAGCAAAAAGGAGCACAAAGGCCAGTTCACGTGCACTGCTATTGAGAGCCGAGCCTAGCCAGCAATGGGGTGTCTTTAACAATATTCACTCTTACACAAAAGAGGAGGTGGCCCTTATCGACTGCTCCTGAGTGGCTATACCCATTTGCTCTTCCTTAACAAAAGCTCAGATCGAGATTTGGTGGCCGTTTTCATTACATTTTCCCTGAAATCCAGAAAAGAGAAAAAGTGCAACCGGTAAGAATAAATCAATGAGATCCTGATGATTTAGGGAAGAATTAGGGGCTGATGACCGAGATTGAAGAGTTATATAGGATGATTGAGTTTGATTCAGGGATGAGAAGGAGCTCAGGTTAGGGTTTTCTGCAGAATATGAAAATGAAGAGAAATTGAATGATTCGATTCAAAGATGAAGAAGAGAGATTCAGGGGTTAGTTAAAGAAGGAAAAAAAAGGGTTTCTGAATTGCTGTTGATGAACTGATATGGGTTTGATGGATTTGTGAATTGTGTATGGAGATGAAGATGAAGATTCGGATTGAATCGAGAAGAACTACAAGTCGGTGTTGGTGGTGAAATTGCTAAGGGAAATTGGTGCTCAAGATTTTGGCTGAGAAGATCGATCCTGGTGGTTGAACTGGTGGAATCTCAAGAAATTTGAGAAGATGCAGAGAGTGGATTTGAATCTGGGGTTTGGATATGAGGTTGTTGAGAAAATGGGTTCTGAGTTTGAGTTATTGTTGATTATGGCTGTACATGGGTTTGACAGAATGAGTAGAAGAATGAGTGATGTTTCAGTGAGGCCTGGTGGATGTAGTGGTGACATTGGATTGCAGAATGGCATTACAGGGAGTGCATTGGTGGTTAGCAGAGATGCTAAATTGAAGCAGGAATGCAATGGTTGATGCTTTGCAGAATTGTTGCTGATACAGTACAAGAACCAGATGGAAGCAAGCAATGGTACTGTGATTGGGGATGGAGCTGCAGTGGCAATGTCTTGAGTCTCAAATGCAGGTGGAGTTATAATTAGTTGGAGCTGCTGCTAATGATGCTAATGTGCTGCTCAAAGCTAAAATGGCCTGAACCTAGATGTTTGTTAGGACATGTGCAAATTACAGGAGCTAATGGGATTTGAACTAGAACTGTGTTGGTGAATGTGGCTGTTGGCTTTGAAATGGGTCTGACTGCAGCTTGTGTTGATTGTACAATGTGGTGAGGTTGGTTATGTTGTGCTGGTGGATAAAGTACAGGTGAGCTGAGCTGCAATGGGTGGAGCTCAGATGCATGCTAGAGTGTTGCAGGTCATGAGATGGAATTGAACTCAGAGATGGTGCTATAGATAAAGGTGGTTCTATGTGCAAATGGCCAGGTTATGAATATGATGTGTTGGTGATGCAGAGTTACAGGGGCTACAATGGAAATGGAATGGCGGTGTGCAGTGTAACGTGCCTTGCGGGTGGAGTACAAACCGGTTAAGGAGTCTGCAATTCGGATGGTGGTTGATATGGATTGACATGGCAGTGCAATAGCAGGACTGGTGGAGTTATGGCTAGGAGTGCTTCTGATGTTGATGTTGCATTACAGAGAAACAGCTCAATAATGAGGCTGGGTTATATGGCTGTGATAATGAAACTGCAGGTGGTAGGCTTGTGTTGGACTGAGATGGGGAATGAGTCTGTGTTGAATGAGAATTTAAGGCCTGAGCACATTTGCTGCTATGGGTTTGGTTCATCATGATTGCAGGCCTGAATTGGTAGGAAGAAGTGGTGCTATGAGCTTGGTGAGATGGAGTAGCAATGTGAGTCGATAGCCAGAGTGTGAAATTCAGGTGATGGCTTGAGCTGAACACAAGAGAAATGATGTTGATGCTGGGGTTTGTGAAGCCATGAAGATGATGCTGGATTGCAGTCAGGTGGTGCAAGCTAGTTGCAAGGGAGATATGGCAGTTCAGGGTTCTGGTGGATATCTGTGAAGATTGAATTAAAGTCTGTTGTGGAGGTGATGTTGCAAGGGAGTGGAGATGACATTGATGTTGAATGTCTGAACTAGAGCCAAGATGGCTGTAAGGTTATGCACAGCCAAGATGGCTGGCTAAGGCACTGGATATGCACAAGGATGGTGCATCACAACATTTGGCCTGTGCAAGAATTTGGCTTGGCAACTCAGCCCAGCTAATTCTAACCCACTGATTTGGTGTGACTCGGTTGACTTACCGAGTTGACCCGAGTCGACTCACTGGACCGAGTTGACCCGCCGAGCTGAATAGTTGACCGATTCGACCCGTTGACCGGTGACCGGGCGGACTTTGCCGGTCACCTGAACCGATTTCCGGCGATTTTTCCGGCCGATTTCCGGCGACGACTTTTGGGTCATATTTTCTACATGGGTTTCTCCCTCTTATGGGCTTGGTGGATTTTCATCTAATGGACTTTGAAGACTAGACCTAATTTTAGAAGTTGGAGAAAAGCTATAAAGGGAAGGTCCTCTACAACTTATTATATATCTTATTCTTGGAATTTTGGGGAGAGCACTTTTGTTTACGCTTCTAGGGTTTGCTTTTGTTCTTTTTCTTCATTATTTTATTATTGAATATTGATTATGATGAACTCCATAGCTATGAGTAGCTAAACATATTATTGGTTATGGGATAAAAGTTGATTTCTCAACATGCTTTTGATTCAATGAATTAGTTTTGTCTCGGTAATTTATTGTTTGTGATTCACAATTAATAGTGTTATAAGATTTGAAAACTTGTTAGGTTGAGTCCGGAATCAATCCGATTTGTGTTCATCTCTAGAGCTATATTAGGGTTTTCAATACGAAAAAGTTGTTTATCCCCGATTCTAAGTAGCATAATTGTGGGTAGTGCTTGTAGTGATATATCCTACTAGTCACAAGTGAATCATAACTTTTGTTAAAACGTTTAGTGCTTTTACACATTCGTTTGCATTGATTAGTCTTATTCCATAGAACTTATTGCTTTTAGGGAGTTAAATCTAATTGTGCTTTTACACTTTAGGTTGCTTTCTAGGAAGAATTCACATATGCATCTTTTAATGTGGTTGTGATGAAAACAGGGAATTAACGGGTTATACTTGCGATCAAGGTATCCTAGGACTTTTAGTAATTACGAGATTAAAATACCAATTCTAATCATTGATGAAAATACATGTTTGTGAATGATACTATCCCGTGACCAATATCTTCTCCTTATTGATTTCTCAAATTATTTACTTTGCTTTCAATTATTTTTATTTGCTTTGATACAACAAACATACCCCGTGGTTACTTAGAAACTGAAATTTTATAACAACGAAAGCCTCTCTGTGGATACGAACTCTTTCTTATCGCATACTATATTTATATCTAGTTGATTGAGAAAGTGAAATTATATTTGACGGATTGACAACCGACCAATTTACAAAGTAAAGATCGACATACTTTGAACACGTGCATTAATTCTTATCTATTATTGTTCAAAGATATTCCTTAATAACTAAAGGAGAATCCCGTATCGAAATAAATTGAGAATCTTTTAATTAAGGTTTTTAGTTTATATGCTTTTAATTTCCAGCAATTAAATGCATATCTTTAGAAAATAAAAATTGGTAATGTGCATTTACTAATTGGAGATTTTCTACTAAGATTTCGGTCAATATTTGTACAGAGTATTCCCAGGAATTATGAAAACCGATTTTGGGTTTATTGCATATCTTTGAGAATATTCGGTTTTGGAAATTCCTTGGTGTCCAAACTTCCTTGGTCTATAAATATTGAATTTTGCATTTCGAGCAAACTAATCCTCGAGCCAAAGAAACTACCTTGTTGTGTTGTTTCTGGTGGAGCCGTCTATTCGGAGAGGAAAGTACCCTAATTAGGCGAATTCTCTTACGACCGCTCGTTTTAAAGACTTCTTTGGGATTGGGAAGCTCTACGAGTACCGTTGGTGGGAAACTAGATAATTGCAGTTTATTATTAGTTTTCGGTTGATTTGATTGACTAACGGTTGTTGAACTTTGATTGCACCTAGTTTGTTTATGCTTGATCGAAGTTTGTTTATTCTCTTCTGATATAAGATTCACTCAAACTAGATCGAAGTTTCGACGGGGATCTTTAGACTATTTGTAGATCTAAACTCTAAAGACGTCTTGTGATAATCCATTGTTAACAGACTCCGTTCTGTGTGTGATTGATCAGAAGAGATTCAAGTTGTCTGTGTGCAGGTGTTATTTAAGATCTAAGAAGATTTGAAGACAAAGAAGATTTCTTATTTGAGTTCATAATCTTTGGTGTGCACAAAACTTGATCGGCTGGGGATCCAACTATAATCGGTTTATCTTTTGATAGATTGGATTGATTAGTTGCATAGATCGGCATCAATACATTTCTTTGTGATTTATATTATTGATTGCATAGTCTAACCAATTACTTTGGTAGTTGTTAAATAGATTGATCTAAGAACCCAACAAAGGAGTTTATTGGGATAAACGGAAGAGCCTTTTGTCAAACTCATATCATGTTGTTTGAAAAGAGTTGTTACCGAATATATTTGTTGTTCCTTTACTGTTTGGAATACGAACCAAAGGAATTGTTCCAAGTGCGTGACTTATTGCAAGTTGAGGCGCAGGGATACGGACGGAACTAGGTGAACTATAGGTTTAGTTGCTTGGTCTCAACTATACGAAGTTGGTTTAGATTTTGTATAACAGCTTAATCCTGAGAGTATTCAATTATGGACAAGGTCCCGGGGTTTTTCTGCATTTGCGGTTTCCTCGTTAACAAAATCTTGCTATGTCTTTTACTTTTATATTTCCGCAATTATAATTGTTTTTATTATAATTAGAAGTAAAATACACAAATGTTAATTCATAATTACTTGATAGCAATCCTATTGTGTTTGGTTAAGTCCGAACCTATTATCAAGTAATCATACTTCGCTGTTATATTGTCTCGATCTCGTATCCATAGACGATCACACGAAGTGTGAACCGATTAGTTGTATTGTCTCGACTCAGTCCATAGACAATCACTTTCGGAGAAAGGACTTATAGGTGGAAAAGTTTTAGATTTAGGTATATTTGGGTACCCTCGTCTTTTCAGTTAACTATATCCATGGTCTTGAATAACTA
The DNA here is from genome assembly GCA_023531295.1 of Papaver armeniacum. NCBI lineage: Eukaryota > Viridiplantae > Streptophyta > Magnoliopsida > Ranunculales > Papaveraceae > Papaver > Papaver armeniacum. The sequence continues at coordinate 152,195 of JAJJWW010011378.1, read as the reverse complement.
AGCACCAATCTCATAATAACAGTTCGAAATCAAGATTGGCTGAAAGATAGGATTGAAGAAACAAAAGCTGATCTTGCAGAGATGAAAGAACAAGTTGAAAAGCTTGAAAAACAAGAAGTGGTTGCTGAAAAGTCTCTCGAGACCTGCTTCAAGAGTTTGAACACTGAAGATACCTTAGTGAACAATCAGAGCACCACTAGGGATTAAGTTATATGTTGTAATACTTGATTCAAAAAATAGCCATTAATGTTTTGATTTACTTCAATTATTGTATAAGGTCTATTTTTGAATATAACTATCGTCATTATTTATGAATACAATTATTATTTTATAAATTTTCTTGTGATAGTTAACGATTACATAGCCTGTGAATGAATGCTTATATTTTTGCTATGTGTTTTCGGTTTATGAGATGTCTGATTTCAGTTTTTAATAACCTTAATATTCGATCTCATATGATGTAACCCTTATGGTTTGTGTGGCTTTTTGATTTATTGGGATTAAGTTCTAGTCCATGTTGGTAGGCTTTATCAAAGGATTATAAGGTATTCCGATTGAAACTCATATGTGAAAAGTCACAATATGTTGAATCAATTTGTGTTTACATGAGTTGTGTTTAAAATAACATATGAGTTTCGGGTTTTCAACTTTTGCTATTGGCACGCATTAGTTAAAACCGATTCAACCTTTCTTTGGTAAAGGTTGCCTTTGTTGTTGTTCTTTGTTCTTGCGAGAGGATGACAACACACTGGGGGAGAGTTCTTATTGAACTTGCGCTTACTGATATATCTTTCCGGGGAGAAGAGGCTGCGGAATTCGAGGTAACGAATTTGTTAGTTAATCGTTTTCCTGTATAAGAAAAGCCTGTTTATATTGCATATATTTTGCTTTTGCTTAACAAAATTTCAATACAATTGATATGTCCATTATATTGTGTATGGATGTGTGTGTGATTCAATTGTTTCCGGTTAAGAAATACCGTGTCAATTTATTTGGCTTATTGTTTGGTATTTTATTTATTAGTGGGTACCAATTGCGGTGCAATTGCTGTGCTATACTGTTTATGTTTGTTTCAATTGCTTCCGGTTAAGAAAATAATTGTGCAAGTCAATTTATTTTGGTTTGTATGTATAGGCTTAACAAAAATACGGGATCATTTGTTTAGTCTAATTGATTCCGTATAAGAGAAACTAATTTAATTCCGATCTTAGTTAGACTTATCAAATTAAAGGATTCGGTTATTCAAGTCTAATCGAATGCCTTGACAAGAAAAACCCAGTTAACTAACCTAGTGTTTGTTTTATCTAAAGGGAAAGGTCTAAGTTATTGTCTGAATAATTAGAACCTGAGGAGAGAAATAAAGTTAATTCTGATCTTTATTTTGGTCTTGTCGAATTGACCGATTGATTATGCGTGAACCGTAAATAAAATTTTTGTCAATCGGGGTCTAACAAGGGAATTAAGTTTCTTAGTCGATTTGCTATACTATTAGGAAAAATTGCTTCGGGAAATTGTTCCTTGATAACATATTGAAACTAAATTACTTTGTAGTTTCGGTTTTAATATTGGTTATCTAAAGTGGTATTTAAAACCTTCATGCTTAACTATTATATGTTGTTTACAAGTCTTTTAGATTTGTATGATCCTTTCGGTTTGTCCTTTATTTGCTCGAACTTTTGTTTTGTGACAAAAGGGGGGAGAAATATATGGAGTAAACAAGTAATTTTGTATCACTAAGGAAAGGACAATCGTGCTTAAACGTTATATCTAACGAAAGAGTAAAGCATTGACTAAGGGGGAGAAACATATCATATAACTATGTAGTAATCCTAACTACAAAAGGGGAATAATCAAGATTTTCGGATTGAATATTTACCTAGCTTACCTTTAGGGGGAGTAAAAGTTTTTTTTTTTTATTCAAATGTCAACAACGACATTTATTGATTGAATATATGCAGGTTATTGTGTTGTTGAAACTTGGAATCAAGCGTATGTAAAATGAATTCTTTTGTAATTTGTTTATCCATATGTAATAAGAGTTTTGTCACTAAAATTGACAAAGGGGGAGACTGTTAGAGCATGGATCGGTTGAACTTACCAAGCATTGGTATGTCAAGTTTGGTTGTCATATTTTAGTATCAAAACTCATCTAGAGTAGCTTGATTAAATATTATAATCGCTTCGTTTAGGTTAGATTAAAAAGTATAGGAATGTGGAGACATACAAGTATTACTCCGAAGACCTGAAGAATGTGAAGAAGTAGCGAACTACAACGATGACATCATCCTTCCACTTGAGGTTAGTAATATTGACTTGAACTGTTTTATTCCTAACGTATCATTCAAGTCGTTCTATATTGAAATCATAATGTATATACTGCATATATTGTATAATACTCTAGTGATGTGACATGATCATAATAGTATGATCATAGTATTAGGGAATTAGACTACGAAGTATAACACTTATCTTTTGAACTTCGTAGATATGACATCGACATAATCTTGTATATATTGTTATGATTATGTGAATGTGTTATGGTGAAGATTTCATCCTAGGAAACAATGTTTTACATTTGTTTAAAGGAAGTACACTCATGAACTTGTTTCGTGAATCGAAAGGGAAATCATTAGGCTTATTGGTCAGGCTATTTATTGCAAATATTTGGATGACCAATATGTGTGAGATGGTAAAATCGATCTTAACTTAGGTTATGTATCTTGGTATAACTAATCACAATGCCTGACTTATGATTTGGTATTACTAGTTTTTATTAATTGGTGTAACCGATCCTAAGTAATCACCTAGTAATTGGTGTAAGCGATCCCAGTAATTGGTGTAAGCGATCCCAGTAATTGGTGTGACCGATCACGAGTGTTGTGTGATCGATCCTTGTAATTGGTAACCAGTCCTGGTAACTGGGGTGACCGACCACAAGTAATACCATGTGTATATGGAACCGATCCTTGTAACTAGTGTAACCGATCCTAGTGATTGGTGTGACCGATCACAAGTGTTTCCATATTTAGGTATAACCGATCCTAGTGATTGGTATAACCGATTGAACCCATGTATGTGATTTGGTAATTGATCAATCACATAGTAGTCTTGGAAGACAGGTGAACCAATTCTAAACTTGTTTGGAAGGGTGGTATAACCGATTCTAAGAATGCAAATTCATGTAAATATGAAATAAGGATTTGCAGTGAAAGATGTTAACTTACTTTGAGCACGAGCATTAACTCTTATCATTTATTGTTCAAATATATTCCTTAGTACTCAAGGTGATCCTGTGCCGAAATAAATTAAAAATCTTTTAAAAATTAAGATTTTTGGTTTTATATGCTTTAATTACCAGCAATTAATGCATATATATATATATATATAGAGAATAAAAATTAGTAATGTGCATTTACTAATTGGAGATTTTCTATTGAGAGATTTCGGAAATATTGGACAAGCATTTATTGGAATTAGGAAAACCGAATTTTGCCATTCATTGGAAATCTTGAGAATATTTTCGGTTTTGGAAATTCCTTGATGTCCAAACATCCTTGGTCTATAAATACCTAAGTTTGATTGCAAACTTCATTTCTTGTTGTTTCTGGTGGAGTCGTCTATTCGGAGAGGAAAGTATCTTAATTAGGTGAAATCTCTTACGACCGCTCGTTTAAAGACTTCTGCGGGATCACGAAGCTCTAGGAGTACCGTTGGTGGGAAACTAGATAATTGCAATGTTATTAGTTGTCGATTGATTTGATTGACTAACGGTTGTTGAAACTTTGATTGCACCTAGTTTGTTTATTCTTGAGAATCTTTTCTTCTAATATACGGTTCACTCAAACTAGATCGAAGTATCGACGGGATCTTTAGAACTGTTGTTAGATCTAAAGACATCTTATGATAATCGATTGTTAACGGACTCAGTTCTATGCATGATTGATCACACGAGATTCAAGTGGTGTTGAGCAGGTTATTGAAGATTAAAGAAGATTTGAAGACGAAGAAGATTTCTCATTGGTTTTCGTATCTTGTGAATTTGTGTGCACAAACCTTGATCGGCTGGGATCCACTAGAATCAGATTTATTCGATTGATTAGTTGCGTGAGATCGGCATTCTCAATATCTCTTTGAGATTTATTTTGATTGAGTGTGAATCTATACTTGACTATTTCGGTAGTTAAAGTTACATTGATCTAACCGGACAAAGGAGATTAAACATAAGAGCCTTTGTCAACGACCCATCTATATCTTGTATCAAGATTGATTAGAGTGGCTACCAAACAAATTCTTTCTTTGCTATTTGGAATATGATCAAAAGGACTTGTTATTCACGTGCGTGACTCTAGAAGTCGAAGGCGTAGGGATACTGAGGGAATTAAGTAGCTAGGGGTAGTCTGCTTGGTCTCACCTATACGAAGTTGGTTTAATTTTGTGTAGCGGATTAATTCTGAGAGTATTCAAAACTGGACTAGGTCTTGTGATTTTTCTGCATTTGCGGTTTTCCTTGTTAACAAAATCTTGTTGTGTCTTTTACTTTGATTTCCGCATTATAATTTTTTATTATAATAAAGTAAAATACACACATACGTTAACTCCGCATTACTTGATAGTGACCCTATAGAGTTTGGTTTTTACCGAACCAAGTAACATACTTCGTTGTTGTATTGTCTCGATCTTGTATCCATAGTCAATCACACAAGTTATCTTGTTGTCGTATTGTCTCGATCTCGTATCCATAGACGATCACACGAAGTGTGAACCGAATTATCGCATTGTCTCGGCTCTGTCCATAGATGATCACATTCGGTAGAGGATTTATAGGTTGAAATAAAAATATTGTGGTGTATTTGGGTACCCTCCTCTTTTCATCTGCACCAGTAAAAAGAAAGCCAGGTGAGTATCATCATGATGGAACATTTCCAGATATAAGTCAATCCCCACTGTACCAAATGATGCAACCAAGATACAAAAGTTCTTTGACTATGCACGACTCGTGTAAGTTCAAGAGACACTACCTTGCACTCTTTACATAATTGGAAATCATTGAAAATAAGTAATGTGCACCATTATGTACACCATGTTAACATTTCCTTTATGATTCTGCAGCACTGTAGCTTGAGAAGTAACGAAAGTAGAAGAACCTGAATTGAAGGAACAAATTCTTATTGTGGGACATGTACTAAGTGACTTGATGTTCAACAGAGAGCTAAATCAAGAGGATTGCAGTTCTGCATCTACCAACATAAAAGAGCGATTGTCAAAGACAATATGAGAATCCAGATGAATGGAAGTACTTGAGCCATGGATTCTTAAGTCATACTGCATGTGTAACTTCCTCAAAAAAATCCAATACATTTTTTTTCTAGTTTATTTAGATACTAATTCAAATATTGTATACATAGTTCTACACCTCTTTGATATCTTATGCATATATTTGGTTTGGTTGTAGAAGTTGGATTTGTTAGATTTCTTTAGCTGTGTACATATTTGTACACCGTTATGCTATATGATGGTCTGTTATGTGTTGGCATGGATGGTTGATTTATAGATTTCTTAGGTGTGTACATAGTTGTAGACCTATATGATATCTCAAGGATATATGGTCTGTTTCCTGGACATGTATGTTTGATTTGTTAGTTGTTTTGTAGGAGTGCACATACTTGTACACCATTGTCACTACAAGGGGAGGGTCTTACTCCTCTATTTCCCAAGTAGGCAGATTTAGATGTAAATTTACCATTCTTTGAAAGATCCCAAGTTTTTTATTTTATTTTTTATAAACTTTGAAAGATCCCAAGTCCTCTTATCAGGAGTGCACAACTGACTTAAGGCTAAGTCCTATGGGCTAGATTGGACTGCTAGATTGGCCAAAAAGTGTTGCAAATCATGAAAAAAGTGTGGGAAAAAAGTTAACACTCTTTCTGGCTACTTCTCTCTCCTAGCATTTGCTCGCAGTCGCACTATCAGCGAGATTGAAACGCCGAACCGTTCGGCGCTCAAAAAGTTACCAAAACGCCGAACCGTTCGGCGCTCAGAAAAATCACAAAAACCTAACGGCTGAGATTGAAACGCCGAACCGTTCGACGCTCAAAAGTTACCAAAACGCCGAACCGTTCGGCGCTCAGAAAAATCACAAAAATCTAACGACTGAGATTGAAAAGCCGAACCGTTTGGCGCTCAAAAAGTTACCAAAAAGCCGAACCGTTTGGCGCTCAAAAAGTTACCAAAACGCCGAACCGTTCGGCGCTCAGAAAAACGCCGAACCGTTCGGCGCTCACGGATGACGTGGATGGCCAATCTAGCAGCTAGATATCTAGCCCATAAGACTTAGGAGGTTGCCCGGGCTGACGTGGATGGCCAATCTAACAGCTAGATTGGACTGCTAGATTGGCCAAAAAGTGTTGCAAATCATGAAAAAGTGTGGGAAAAAAGTTAACACTCTTTCTGGCTACTTCTCTCTCCTAGCATTTGCTCGCAGTCGCACTATCAGCGAGATTGAAACGCCGAACCGTTCGGCGCTCAAAAAGTGACCAAAACGCCGAACCGTTCGGCGCTCACAAAAATCATAAAAATCTAACGGCTGAGATTTAAGCGCCGAACCGTTCGGCGCTCAAAAAGTAACCAAAACGCCGAACCGTTCGGCGCTCACAGATGACGTGGATGGCCAAACTAGCAGCTAGATATCTAGCCCATAGGCTTAGGAGGTTGCCCAGGCTGACGTGGATGGCCAATCTAGCAGCTAGATATTTAACCCATAGAACTAAGCCTAAGGAAATAAGGATGATCTTCTTGGCCAAGTTAAATGTCTGTGACTATATTCAAGTTCGCTCATGATCACGGATGGCGACGATATTTCACGGTGGGAAAAGAAAGAAGGAATAAAAAAGAGAGCATAAAGGAACTTTTTTTTTTTTTTTTTATATTTGATGTCTAAAGAAGCATAGTTGATCATTCGTTTTGTTTAAGTCCGTTTTTGGTTCCCTGTTAGATGAAACTCCACAAAGAAGCAGTAGATTATTGTATTTAAAAATAGGAAAAACAAAAAGTGCAAAAGGAGAAAGGAGGATTAGATGATTTGCTTAGGGATTTTGATTCTTTAATCTAATGATCTTTTTTAAACTCTGGATTTTGACTCTTATCGATTCTCTTGTTTTACATGTTTTATAGCTTGTCCAACGGTTGTGGAATCGTGTTTTTCAGAAATCTTAGTACCCTTGGTTTTGTTCGATTAAGTTATCGTTCTTTATTTAATTAGAAAGTCACGATTGTTTGATGGAAGCTTAATCTTCTTTGTGCAGATTCATTGGCTAGTATGTTGCGGGGAATCCAGTGGTGGAGTTTCAAGATGCTTTCTGCACTTGGAATACAGGCAGTGGTGTTAATGGCAGTGGTGTTCACCATCTTCTCAGCAAAGGTGGTCCATAGCAGTAGAGATCATATAGACATTACCAAAATAGATATGCACAAATTCCTTGATGATCATCATGATCTTTCCTTCAATAATCAAACCTGGAATCCTCATCCAAAAATCCACCGATCCAGTCAAACCAAAATTCAAATTTTGTTGCCCCCTAAACTACTCCGTCATTATAGGCATGCTTCCAATCAAGTCAACCAAACCATTCAATTAAAATTTCAGAATTTCGTACATCAAAGGCTGTTGCTATATCATAGGCATGTCTACAACAAAAAAGGCAACTTTATGCATGATTACAGCATGGAAAGATATCCTAGTAATTTCTTTATATTTTCCAAAGATTTGAAACAGAATACTCGGATCTGTGCAACAAACAATCTAGGAAAGTTCTTCATCTATATAACAAGAACCTCACTCTTTGAACCCTCTCACTCTGTCTTCCCTAAGCAAAATCATTGCATAGCTAGTATTCTACAAACTTTAGGAAACCCTACAATGGCAGCAAGCAATGAAAACCGCATCAATACCCTCTCTAGACAACTCAGAAATGCAGCTATTGCGATTCCAGTAACTGAGAGGCGAGTAGTGGGTACTTCACAGAATATCAATGCTGCAACAGATGAATGGACTCATGCTCTACTTTGTCAGCTCAAGTCGAAAACCAAGATCAACATGAAAATCATAAGAGCCGGAGTCAACTCGTTATGGAGACAATACAGAGGGAAGGAGATTCGAGTTATGGGTCATAACTTAATGCTGGTGAAACTCAACAACGAAGAAGAGCAAGATGAAATCATACAAAATGGTCCCTGGATTGTTGGTGGAGCTTTGTTTGTAGTTCAAAAATACTATCCTCATATCCCTTTACAAGATTATGTATTCAAAACCCAAGTTTATACTATTGAGTTTCAAGTATTTGAAACTTGAACACATGAATGTCACAATTGTTGATGAAGCCATAGAATACATGGGAACAAAAATTTCAACTAAGCCAGAAAACTGCAGACCTAGATATGGAAACACTGTCTCGGCTCGGATAGAGATAGATCTCAAGAAGCCTCTGTATCGTGGTGGATGGTGGAAAACTTTGGATGGAAAAGAAGCGTGGGTCAGATATCATTGGTGCCTACAGCCAAACAACATCTGTGACAAATGCTGGGTAATTGATCACGTGGATGAAACATGCATGCAAACAAATTATCTTCTGCACCTAGATAGTTTATCTTCTGAGGAATACGAAGCCTATATGAATGAAGAAGCAGACGTGTACGAAGCCAGATATGATGAAAGGATCATGGATAACTCTTTTGCAGAAGAAATGGAGGCAGATGAATCCAGACAAAACAAAAGAATGAGAAACTCAACCCTAAACCAATCTCCGTCTATGAACCCCCACAATATGCATGTCTTACCACCAAACTCTAGGGAAAACATCAACCAAAATGCTATGGACAACAATGTTGCTGAGTTGATGGAAGCTGATATTCCAAGTGCAAATGACTTGAACCCTGCAATTGAAAGCCAAGGAACATCTGCTCAGGTAACCATCGGGATTTTTTTCTCAATCGTTATTCTCAGTAATTGTTTTCCTATTTGAATTTACTCTTATCTTCCTAACATCCATCGAAAGTATTCTTCTTTGTTTGTTGTGATTATCATCATGAAAGTAATCTCTTGGAACTGTAATGGTTATGGATCTAAAGAAACTAGGAATTATTTAGCAGACCTAAATAGAATGCTCAACCCTGACATTATCTTTCTCCAAGAAACCAAAGTAAATTCTGATAAAATTCTAAACTACATAAGACCGTTGAACTTCCCCAATAACTGCTATGTTCCCTCTGTTGGTAAAGCTAGGGGTATTTGTCTCATGTGGAAAGATAGTTTTGAACTTGAAATTTTATACAAGGATAAAAATATGTTCCATTGCTTAATTTGTAGTGACCCAGCTAAACCAAAGTGGTTGTTATCTTGTGTCTATGGCTCACCATACCCACAAGAGAAAATCACCCAATGGAAGTGTATCGAGAATATTTGTGAATTGTATAACATTTCAGCTCCTTGGGTCATGATAGGTGATTTGAATATCATTCTGCATAGTGAGGAGAGAATAAACATCAATGGTTCTACTTCTCAAGCTTCCCCTATTGCTCAAACTATACAAGATATAGGTTTAATGGACCTAGGGTTTCAAGGAAACCCCTTTACTTGGACTAGTAACAAACATGGAACTGGGAAAATCAAATCTAGACTAGATAGAGGTCTCATTAATACTGAATGGTTACTAAATTTTCCTAATACTTGTCTTAAGCACTTACCATTCCTTGGATCAGACCATTGTCCCATTTTTCTTGATATGTCACCTAATGAGAAACAAAACATGAGGAATTGGAAATTCTTTGAATGTTGGTTGCGTGATAACTCCTGTAAAATTCAAATTAACAATGCTTGGACCAAGCAGTTTAGAGGTTCTGCAGCTTATTCTCTTGATCAAAAACTTGGGGAAACAAGAAGAGTTTTATCACTATGGAATAGAACTACTTTTGGCAACATACAACAACAGTTAAGCATCTTACAACAACAACTCATGACACTTCAACAACCAGGGAGTGACAGCAACAACACTACACATATATTAAAACTGGAACAAGAAATTAATGAATGGCATAGCAGAGAAGAAGAGTTTTATCGGCAGAAGTCAAGGGATACTATGTTCACAGAAGCAGATCAGAACACTAAACATTTTCATCTTCAAGCCAACAAAAGAAGAGCTCGAAACAGAATTGAATCCCTTCAAAGACCCAATGGAACCTGGTGCAGTGGAAGAGATAATCTGGAAAATTTACTCATAAACCATTTCCAGACCATAATGTGCACTTCTAATCCAAGCTATGATGAAGATTTTCTCGATGTCTTACCAACATGCATCACCAGTGAGGATAATACATCGCTTACTAAAATCCCAGACATCACAGAAATCGAAGTAGCACTCAAAAGCATGCAACCGTGGAAAGCTCCGGGACCGGACGGTTTTCCACCTGGTTTCTTTCAGTCTCAATGGGAAACTCTCAAAAAAGATGTTGTTGACATGGTTAAAAGTTTCTTTGTTTCAGGGAAGCTCTTAAAGAAGATGAATAAAACTAATATCTGTCTAATACCAAAGACTCAGCTCCCACACACGCCTGGTGATTATCGACCAATTGCACTATGCAACTCAACATATAAACTCATCACCAAGATTATGGCGAACAGATTAAAGAAGCATCTTGAGAAGATTATTTCTCCCATGCAGGCAGCATATGTTCCTGGTCGACAGATAGGCGATAACATTCTTCTAGCTCAAGAGATCATTCATTGTATGAAAAGAAAGAAGACCAAGAAAGGGTTTATGGCTCTAAAACTGGATATGAGTAAAGCATTCGACCGTGTTGAATGGAATTTCCTTAACAAAGTCATGCAGAAATTAGGCTTTGATAGCAAATGGTGCCAGTTGGTTTATGAGTGCATAAGCACAACAGAAATTCAGATACTCCTTAATGGCACACCATGCAGATCATTCAAACCATCCAGAGGCATTCGCCAAGGTGATCCGCTCTCGCCTTATTTATTTCTTCTCACAATGGAAGTCCTCACAAGGTCGCTGGAAAAGGCAGAAAACTCAAAAAAACTGCAAGGAATTAAAATCTCAAGGAATGCACCACCAGTAACGCATCTTCCCTTTGATGACGATTGTTTGTTATTTGCAAAAGCTGACATACATAATGTTAACACTTTGTTGGAAGTAATAAACAAATTCAGTGAAGTTTCAGGGCAACAAGTGAACTTTCAGAAATCTGCTGTTTATTTCACCAAACATATTCATCCCAGGCACTGTAGAATTTTGCTGAGGAGATTAAGGATGAAGAGAATGTCATTAGATGAGAAATACTTGGGACTTCCACTTTTCTTAAACCGGAAGAAAACCAGCTCTTTTTCAGGGCTTGTAGAGAAGACGAAGTCAAGACTCTCTAGATGGAATGGCAAACTTATGAATCAAGTTGGAAGATCGATAATGGTGAAAAGTGTTCTTAGTACAATGCCATCCCATCACATGTGCGTTTTTAAGGTACCAGAAACTATAATCAAAAATCTAGATCAAGCTCAGCGAATGTTTTGGTGGGGTAAAAAGGATGCCAGAGGGTTATACTTCATATCCTGGCCATCTGTCAGTAAAGAAAAACTGCAAGGAGGTATGGGCTTTCGTGACCTGTCTACTTTCAATAAAGCACTCTTGGCTAAAACATCATGGAGATTGTGCAATGAACAAAACCAACTCTGGTCAACATCAATGAAGCGGTGTTACTTCCCTAACACTAATGCAATGCATGCAAAAAAGAAGAAAAATTGTTCTTGGGCCTGGCAAAGTGTATTCAATATGCTCTCCTTCATTAAACAATTCAGTTTCTGGAGTGTTGGAGACGGAAAGAAAATCTGCATATGGGAGGATGTTTGGCTACCAGGAAAGTGCACACCACCAGTTCCAGCTGTACCACCTGAATAAGTAGCTACTTACAAACAAGTTTCAGACTTGATCGATCAAGATACAAAGTCTTGGAGGACACAATTGGTGCAACAACTTTTCAGTAGGGAAGATGCATACCTAATACTCAAGATGCGAATTCCACTGTACTGTCAGGACAGGTTGGTTTGGACATTAACAAGAGATGGTCGATTCTCGGTAAATTCAGCATATCGTAAGTTGCTGGAAATCAAACAAAATGGTGCAAACAATTGGGATACAGAGGAAGCTCGATTCTGGAGACAGTTATGGAGCATTGATACACTTCCAAGAGTGAAACACTTTCTATGGAAGTGTCTCATTGATATAGTCCCTTCAAATGAACGAATGGCGAGAGTTTTAAATTACACAGGAGGAGACTGCAGCGTATGCAATCAAGGAACAGAAACAACACGACACATCCTAATGGAATGCAGTTACTCAAGAGCTGTATGGTTCACAGTGCCAAGAGCTCTTCACAGCATACAAAACAATGGGGATTCAGTAGGAATTTGGATCAGAAGCTGGTTTCAAGATGGGATGAATAATCTAGTGGATGACTGGTTAGTTCGAATGGCCAATACGGCCTGAGAGATATGGAAGGCGAGATGCGATCACACCTTTCAAGAGATAATACCCAATCCAGTTGGCATTATCAAAAAGATACAGCTTTTGAACATGGGAACAGGAAAAGCTATGAGAGCAAAGCACAAGAACACATCAAACACAAACCTACACAAACTGCCTGATACTCGTTGGACCTTTCCTAACGCTCCATACCTTTCTATTTGCTGTGATGCTTCGTATAAAAAAATGAACAATAATAATTTTTCAGGCATTGGACTGATTGTGCGCAATTTTGCAGGTTCATTCGAATTTGGGAGCTGCACCTATGCAGATGAATACGTGAATCCAGAGCAGGTTGAGTGTGCTGGATTGCTACATGCAATGGACTGGGCATATAAGGAAGGGATACAACAAGCGTATTTTGAACTTGATGCGCAATCAGTTGTTGAAGCAGTCAATGGGGATTATCACAAGGTAGCATGGGATAACCAAGCACTCGTTCTAGATATTAAGTCTATGTTAAGCAAAAATCCTCTATGGATATGCAAGTTTATTAGTAGAGAATGTAATAACCCAGCCGACAAAATGGCTAGGCATGCAAGAGTCTTTAAAATTTCAAACTCATGGATTTCAAATCCTCCCAATTTCATTGCTTCAGCTTTGGAAAAGGATAGAATATGTGTAATTCAAACCATTCATTAATAAAATTTCTCTCTTAGTATCAATCAAAAAAAAAAAAAAAAAAGGAACTTTTATTTGTCCGTCCCAAAGCGTTACCCTCCACAAGCGGATGTAAAAACAAAGATTATTTTTGTTACCTTTTCGGTTTTGTTTGTTCTTTGAAGTGGGAATGTTATTTATGCCCCTACTATCCATGGGTCTATCACAAATACCCTTTACAAACTTTACAAATACCCTTCATGGCATAATTGAAATTTTCTTTAAAAACATAATAATCATAATTCCTTTTTTAGCCTCTCTCACTTCGTTCTTCTTCATTTCGTTTTCGTTCTTCTTCATTTCGTTTAACAGAAGAAAAAAAAGCTCATAGCTCCCACCACCATCATCTCCATCTCCCGACCAACACTAAGATCTATCACCGCCACCACAACCATCACCACCACCTCCGTTACGTCCGCCACTAGTATCAGCAGATTATCCATGATTTGTGTTCGATTTCAAAACAATTTCAGAGATCGGTTTGATTTTTTATTTTCGATTTAGTAATTTCGAGTTGAAATTCAGATTTTGGGTGGGGTTTTTAGTTAAAGATTCGGATTCAGTGATTTGAGCTCGAGATTTGTTGATTCTGAAACTGGTAAAGTTCAATTTTTAGGTTTAGGTTTTGAAAACTAAAAAAATTGGGTTACATATTTGATTAAAATCAATATTTGATTTAGATTTGGGAGTTTGAGAGAGAGATTTAGGTTCCAATTTTATGTTCCATTTATCTAAATTAGTTTATTGTGGTGGTGGTGGTTAAATTGATGAAGCTAGAGTTAGGTTTTTTGAAGCTACTGGTGGTGTTGTTAGTGCATTAATTTTCAGTACATATCGGTGGTGGTGTTGGTATATCAAGATGTAACAGGAGGTGTTGGATGCTAGATGGTGGGGTGGTGGTGGATAGTATATGCTAAAATGAAGGGACTGAATATGTTTCTCGTTTGAAAGAAATTGCTTTGAACTAAGGTATAATTTCTTATCTCTTAACTTATAAATCTTTCATATGTGAATTAAATAAATTAGCTTTGTATATCACGGCTTAATTTGTGTATGAATTGAACTGGCATCATTTATGAACTAAATAAATTGTATTTGTATGTTAATTTGTGAGAGGCTCTTGAATGAGCACTGTGTGGAGAAAATTTCTTTAGGATCCTTGATGTACTGGATTTTTGATGATATTTAGAACCGTTACATTGGTCTCTTGTGAGTTTATGCGGCCATATACTGGATTTCAGTGATGCACTAAAATGTTTCATTGTTTTCTTGTGTGTTTATGAGGCTATGTACTGGATTTTGATGATGCTGCAAAATGTGACATTTTGGTTTCTTGTGAGTTTACGGTGTTTTTTTTTTTTTGAACTGCTTTGTGATGTTATATGAGGCAAATGGATGTGTTTAGAGGCAGTTGGCTTGGTTGTCTTTTATCAGTTTGATGCTGGTATTAATTTCTGCTATTCAGTTTCAATGTCTAGTGTTTCATTTTGATATAAATTTGATTTTGAGCCTAAATTAGGTGCTAGTTAGACACTATGGTCGTAACATTCCTCTAAGTATACCAATAACGAAAGCGCTCAAACTCCGCATCTAGGATTCTAGGCACTTGAGTTGACGAAATTGTCTTGGTCCCTTGGCTCAAGCCCACACCATGACATTAATTTTATCATTTGAATTACTTAAGAACAGATTGCTTAGGATCAATAGACACTTGTTTGCATAAGTTCAATTCAGTATTAAAGCGATTTTATGGTTTTGTGGTATTGTTGTCGGGTCATTCCAATGTTATTGAGAACGATATAAGTTTTCTACAATTGGTATCTTCTCACTAGTATGGTTTGTACAAGCTCAATATGTACTGAACTTGCTTAGAATTGTGATTGTGTACTTGATTGAATGTTGACTGAGTACTTTATTGTGGAGGGGTATATATTGATTAACTGTTGACTGTGTACTTGTTGGTGTTGGTGTTTGTTGTTGTTGTGGAGGGGTATATTTATTGGTTGAATGTTGACTTGTGTACTTGTTGTTTGCTGACTGTGGTGGTTTGTGTTCTCTTGATTGAATGTTAATAATTGCGAGCGAGACCGATTTTACATTGTTTGGTTTGTGTTAACTGTAGGTACAAACGAGGATGGTTCAAGCTGTAGAAAGGGGAAGATAGCTAGTGAATGCTGGAAATGTGGCTGCTTTGGTTACAAGCCCATGAGCGGGTGTTTATTATGCGCGCTTTCGAAAGAGGTTACTAAGCTCGACTGAAGAAGTATGTTTGCCATCATCACACATATTTTTTCAGTTGACAAATCCAGGTAATGAGTTTGAACCGTTTCCTGAGCTAGTACCTCTGTTGTATCTAAAGTGCAGGTAAGTCAAGCAAATTAAGTTTCAACTTTCAACTTTCCGACTCTTAAGTTTCAACAGTTCACATTTAAATGCAGAATTACTATCGTAACATTTGTATAAATTTGAAGCAGATAAAAACTAGGCTTTCTGATCTTGTATACTTTTTTCGGAAACAACTTGTGCTAGTTGCTTCCAGAATTGGAGACAACTTCTGCTAGTTGCCTCCAGATTTGGAGACAACTTGGGCTAGTTGCTTTTCTTGTATAATTTTGAAGCAGATAAAAAATGGGCTCTCATCTTTTATAATTTTTCTAAACAACTTGTCCCAGCTTGCTTTGATTTGGAGCCAACTTCACGGTTGCTTCCATATTTGGAGCCAACTTCTACCAGTTTCTAAACGCTTGGAAATGAATGCAGGCAATGGATTATGGAGCTTCTGAAGTGCAGTTGGTAGCAGATGTTGGCTCATGTTACAGTAGATGAATCAGTCATTTTTATTTGTGTGTTCGATTCACACTAGGTTCACTTATTTGTGTATAATTTTTATTTTTTTTAGAGACAACTTGTGCAAGTTGCCTCCATATATGGAGACAACTTAGGCTAGTTGCTTTCACTTGTTGAAGACAACTTGAGCTAGTTGCCTCCTATATGGACACAACTTCAAAGAAGTTGACTCCACATGGTGGTGGTGGTTGGCGCGGCGTGATGGTTGGCTATGGTGATGGTTGGCGGCGGCGGTGGGTGTCGGTTGTTGGCGGGGGCGGTGGTAGTGGACAGTGGTGGTGTTCGTTAGCGGTTGCGGTGGTTGGCGGTGGTGGTGGAGCGGTTGTGGTGGTTGGCGGTGGTGGTGGACAGTGGTGGTGGTTGGCGGTGGTGGTCGTTGGTGGTGGTGGTTGGCGGTGGTGGTCGGTGGTGGTGGTCGGTGGTGGTGGTGGTCGGTGGTGGTGGTCGGCGGTGGTGGTGGTGGTGGTCGGTGATGGTGGTCGTCGGTGGTGGTGGTTGGTGGTGGTGGTCGTCGGTGGTGGTGGGAGGCGGTGGACAGTGGTGGTGGTTGGCGGTGGGATGTGTTGTGGGATTAGAGATTTTTTTATTTTTTTTTTTTTTGAATAGTGTTGGTGGTGGTTTTGTATATATACTATACAAAAGAGGGTATTTTAGTAATGTATTAGGCTTAGGGGTATTTGTAAAGTTCATAAGGGTATTTTTGCAAGGGGTCTCATAGTAGGGGTATTTAAATAATGTTCCCTGATTTGAATCTTCACCGAAAGAGACACCAACAAGGGTGTCTAGTTTTCTTCTCAGTTGTTTCATTTCAGTTTTTTAGTCGTTGTTTTTTCTTCTTCATCCAATTTCTCAGAATTGTTTCAAACTACTCTGTTAACTCAACTGAACTCCACTTCTCGGATCTCAGTAATACCCGAAATTCTCGTTACAGATGTCAATTAAACCAAACAAATCTTAACTAAAACTAACAACTTATATCTAACTTAGTAATTCTTCACAACTCCCTTTTGTAAATTAGGGTTTTGTAGTTTTTAGTTTTGGTAATGGAAGGAAAATCAAAGACGAAATTTCTTACGAGGAAACAATCATCAAAAGCACCAGATAAAGAATATGAAGAAGAAGAAGATAATGTATCTGGAGTTGGAATTGGGATTAATGATGTAGGAGAAGAAGAAGAAACTGAAACTATTGATCCTACTGTTAAACTCATGTATTTAACTAATGAAGGTGATCTTGAAGGAATTAATCAGTTAATAGATTCAGGGATTAATGTTAATTTTAGGGATACTGACGGAAGAACAGCTCTTCATATTGCTGCTTGTCAAGGTTGTAATGATGTTGTTCAACTGTTGATTCAAAAAGGTGCACAAATTGATCCTAAAGATCGATGGGGGAGTACGGTATGTTCGATTTCACTGTTATTGTGATTTTTGCCTCTAATTTATATATTTGATGTTCATTAGTGTTTTTGATATATGAATTGTTTGTTGTTAATCTTAATTTATCTGTGAAGGTGTGTACAAGAAATCCAATAATTGAATTTGACACGGCTAAATTTCATTTGTTAGATAAAACAACAGTGTTCAATAATAAGGGAGATTTGTGATTTTTTTTCTTCTATAACATCGATTTATGTACTGGTTTAACTGTAGAGGATAAATTAGTAGCCACGCACTGATTCTTTTTCCGGTTCTTCTTGGTTAGAGAGCATAACTCATTGGCATTATGTCTTACTATCTCCCCACTTCAACTTTGTTTACATTGCATACTATTTCAATTGGCATCTGCTATCCACCAAGGAGAGTCTGAGAGGTCTCTGTTCTGCCAACTTTTATTTTACCAATTACTCTGATCTGAAGATCAAACTACTTTCACATACGTTTGATTTTGCTTAGACAGCCTCTTGCAGATGCAATACACTACAAAAACCACGAGGTGATCAAGCTTTTAGAGAAACATGGCGCAAAGTCTATGGTATGGCTTACATATGCTTAAGTTTGTTTTGAGATTTATTGTTTGGTTTAGGATTCATAAACTTTCGAACATGCCTAGGTGATCGTCAAGCTTATTAATTCTTGATTTTGCTTAACATGTTTGATAAACATTTATTTGTCTAATATTACCTTTACAGATGGTTCCAATGCATGTTCAAAATTTCCAAGAGATCCCAGAATATGAGATCGGTCCCGACGAGCTTGATTTTAGTAACAGTGTGGAAATAACTAAGGTAACCTCATTCTTATGATGACCTTTACTTGATTAAGGGAAGTATCATTACTAGATTACATTGATGAGTAGAGTCCAACCTTTTATTAATAGCCAGTTTATGCCTTCAAATATTTTCATGTGTTTCTAATGTTAAGTTTATGTTACTCTAACTTGCTGCATTTTTTACATTATTCTTGTGAAATATTATTAAGTATCCGTTTTTCTCCCTCTTTTACCAAGCCTTATGATCCTCTTGACCGTATTTGTGTCATTGTGTGCATCTTGAGTAAATAAACATGAAGTGTCTAAATATGATTGAAGAGAGAGAACATTTAAGTTGGCAAAGGGCCTCAGACATGTAGGCTTCAAATTGAAAGCTTCCTGATAAAAAAAGGTGCTCATTAGATCCTGTCCACGAAAGAAAATATAATTTTTTCTCATCGATATATACAAATGAATATTACAGAAGGTCAAGTAAATCAGGTGTAACATCATTTTTTTTCTCTTTTTTGTGCAACTTTTTTGTTTGCTTTAGCCATTAAAATGATAGGTTTGAGGCAGCCCAGGCCCAGTAAGTAGAAAACATGTCGAAATTTGATACTGTCACCATGTTCACCTTCAAAGCAAATCAAAGTCTAAAGGAAGATCCCCTCAACTATTTGGCACTTTATGTTGATATGAGCAGCTTTTTCTTCTTTTACAAAAAATTCTTGCAGCGAAAAATAGCGTGCATTTGCAAGTAATTTCTACTTGTTCGACAAACTTCTCCTGTGTAGGATGTTAAATCGTAGCAAGTTGCCGCTTGACCTTATTTTCATTTTGAAAATATACAATGGTGATCTCTATCTTATCTATGTGAGAACTATTACAGGGCACGTTTCGTACTGCATCATGGCGTGGAATTGAAGTTGCAGTGAAAAAGATTGGGGAAGATTTGATCACTGATGAGGATAAAGTGTGGGTTGGTTTTTATATTACTGATGGATTTTGAGATATTAATTGACATATTATCTGGTATCCTTTCAGTTTATGTCACTGAACACTAAATAATATTTTCTTATTCTCAAAAGAAAATATTAGTTGGTGTGATTTGAGTATGTTGTTAAATCATTTGGTCTTTTTATGCGTTTGACATGACGCCTATGGTTTCTGCAGAAGGGCTTTTATTGATGAACTTGCGCTGCTGCAAAAGATGCGACATCCAAACGTTGTCCAGTTTTTGGGTGCCGTAACCCAAAGTACTCCAATGATGATTGTCACCGAATATCTACCTAAGGTTTTTCCGTGGTTTATTGAGTTAATGACTGTTTTCCTTTATTCAGATTATGAAGGTTTTATTGCTCAGCTACAAAAAGTTAGATGCATGCTTAGGTGCAGAAGAGATAGCATTTTAGTCACTCGAGTCTTGCATTTTGAGTTGTTAATGCTAAGAATGCAAATTATTGTGTGACTACTGGTAGCAGTTTCGGCCAACACTTTTTGGCATCATCGTTTTGTGAACTTATTCTGCTAAAGCCACACTTAAAAAACAGAGAACTAATAAAATAAAAGTTAATGGAATGTAGAGGGGGTTTCTGAGTTCAAGTTACAAGTGGAAGGATGGAAAACAATCTGGTGACTTATTGAATTGGCTGTTCGTCTGAATTTGTTTGTTTGCTAAAGGCACCAAAAGAACACCTAATTAAATGTTCCTCTGAATTTGTCTATTTGCTAGCCACCAAAAGAACACCTAATTAAATAGAAAGCCAAATAGATATGGAGGGAGACTTTTGCTGGAGTTGTTACCTTCAGAGTAGTTTGTGCTGCCATCAACTTCTATTTGAATTTATGCTGGTAGCTAGTTAGTTTGGAAAAAATTGCTCTGGGTTCCAGTTGTCTCTCTAGAATAAGGGAAACAAGTGAATGGTAGAAAGTCAAGCAAATAACTTTTTTGATTGCCTTGTTTATCGCAAGTAATGTTGAAGGAAAATTTAACACTTAAATCAAGTTAATAAAACCATTGGATACCATAATTGAACTCCAAGCAAAAATATTGGCATATATAAGCACCTTCCTCTCCTTTTTGTTCTGATTTAGCAAATGAAAATTCAAATCTTAGAAGAAATATTTTTCAAGTTATGGATTACAGATTTCCACAATAAGTTAATTACTATACCACGGCAATATGACAGATTTTAGGATTTTACTGTTGGAATTTCATCTTATATCATCCTAACTTAAATTCGATCTATATATGATTGTATTCCGTACTTTATGCTGAAACAAATAACCCTACTAGTAACAAGTACCACTACAACACATAAAAGGAGTACTTCATGAGCATCAAAAGATTCAAAACTATCTCTCGTTGCAGTATCAACAACATACATGCCATATCATATCTTTATATAGAAACACTATCATACTCTCCATCATTAACAACAGCAACCACAGTAGAACAGATTACTAATTCTTGTGCTTGAAGAATTGGTTTCAAATTTGGACTTCTTCAATTTCTCGTGCTTGAATGATGGACTAGTGGCTAGAAGAGAGTCCTGGTCATGCTTTCGTGCATGTCTCCCTAACCTTTCCTTCATGACTTTCCTTCATGAGTTAGAGAGACGTCTCATGGCTACATGGGACAGCTCAGTAGATACTCAGCAGTTTTTAGTGCATGATTAAACCATAATCACTGTTTAATCCAGATAACTTCTGATCTATATTAGGATTAGCTTAAACTAATCTTGCTTTGTTGCATAACTCATAAAAAACCAACATCTACTTTATTTTCAATCGCTTTTGTTTGTTTTGCAGGGTGATCTGCGTGCCTTTCTTAAGAGGAAAGGATCACTGAAGCCAGTACTGGCAGTGAGATTTGCACTTGACATTGCAAGGTTTGCGCTTTCATATATTTTTATTCCTTGCTGAAAAATTCAACTGCTATTAGTAAATTACTTGGGTTATAATAATAAACATGTGTAAGGAATTTCCAGATCATGAAAGTATTATATGATAGCAGTAGAAGGAAGAATATTCTTTTAGTTTAACAGACAAACCGTTTCAACATCAGCAGTAACTGAAGTAGTTGGTTTATCCTTTTATTTTACTAGTTCACGAATAGGCGGTGAACACAGTCTCCGAATTTGGATAGGCCACATTAGTAATTGCCTAGTTGGCCAAATGCTCTTCCAGAAGTACAATTTTTATTTATAATCTTGGGTGGTTATAACTCAAATAATGAAATCACATTAAGAAGGAATTGAAAATGGAATTTGTAAACCAACAGCAATTTTTGAGATTTAAAAACAGGGTGGGTGGAGGAAATCCTAGAAACTTCAACACTGTGAGGTCCATTCTAGTACTAGTTATTGATCCACTCCCTACTATATACATTTGGAGAGCTTCAAAATTCATGGTTCAATGGTTTTTGAAAATTTGCGCTCGTGTTTCATATTATAGCTAGTAGTTCACTAAAAATTTGTGAGTCAATGGTTCGATTAGATCTGCATATTTTTCCTTTTTGTATTGTCTCTAATTCTGCTGATTCTTCAGGGGAATGAACTATTTGCATGAAAACAAACCTGAAGCAATAGTCCACCGTGATCTGGAGCCTTCGTAAGTGTCTATGTCCAGCTTTGTTTGTGAAACTGTATATAACAAGATCAACCTGTTGGCTGGTCTCTGTTTTGCATCAAGTCTTTGTTTTCCTCAAATTCTGAATTTCCAGTGGTTCTTACTTTGTCTACGAGTAAGATTACAGAAATATACTGCGGGATGATTCTGGGCATCTGAAAGTTGCGGATTTTGGAGTAAGCAAGCTGCTGAAAGTTGCGAAAACCGTTAAACAAGATAAATTCATATTCTCTCCAGAAACTTCATGTAAGATTAGTGCTATTTGTGTTGTTAAATTTTTTTTTTTTTGAGCTTTTATTGTCAATATAATATTTAGTGTCAATTTGACATAGTTACCTGAGTGGAAAAGAGGGCAATGTAGGACATGTCATCGTCTTATTCTCAGAAACAAATTGTACTTGATAATGAAATGGGTAGTTTTATACTAATCCATCGAAGTATCTGTCACATTGACACCAAAGAGAAGTTCAGTCAATCTCACATCATGTATCAGCTTGACGCCCCCACATTTGACCTGATAATTAGTTATTTTCTTTGCTTCGACTGTGCTGAGGTATTTACTGTTGGGTTAACTAAAGTCCCCTGTAATACTTTTTCTTTTGAATAGGTCGTTATGTGGCACCAGAGGTATTTCGAAATGAAGAGTATGATCTAAAAGTAGATGTCTTTTCATTTGCTTTAATTCTACAAGAGGTAAAGGTTTTTCTTCTATTACTGCTTGCTGATTGTTTGGGAAAATCTTGAGGCGTTAGTCACATTTCCACATATCTTCTTTGCGACTTACGCTAACTATTTCACACGTGTAATAAGGAAGAAATGACTATCTTAGTATTTCTAAATAATCTCCTCTGTCTCGTGTTTAGATGATAGAAGGGCGCCCACCTTTCTTCACAAAACAGGAAGAAGAAGTTCCTAAAGCATATGCTGAAAAAGAACGCCCACCTTTCGGTGCTCCAGAAAGGCTTTACTCACATGGATTAAGAGAGTAAGTTTTTCGATTAGTTTAATCTATGTACGTATAAGATGCTGCAACTTGGTTGATAGCTGCAGTACGTATTGCTTTCGAACACAACACTGGGTAGTCCCGAGTTAAATGTGGTCATGTAGTGATTCCGTTTTATGTTATTTAGATTTTCATTCTCATTATATACAGATACTCTTATGTGGTCCCCTGTAAATAGGTGTTAGTCTGACACAAAGATTGGTCATTTTTGGAAATGAGTAATGTGCGTTTGTAGATCTTCCCACCTGCAAAGAGGTTCTCGGTCAGTTTTTTGGAATGAGTAATAATACTTAGTTGATAGCTGTAGCATGTATGGCTTTCGAACATAACATCTAAGATATGGCTAGCTAAGGTGATCACATGGTCCAAAAATTCTGAGATTTAAAGATTCAGTTTTAGGCTGCATCAATCCAATGCTCATGGATAGATATGGCTAAACTTGGATCAAATGCTTCAATTCATGGATGGTGCAATGCACTTCAATACCTATGAAGTACACTTCCGCACCGGTGAACAGCTTGATACACTAGGAGCTATCATCCTTACAAGTATTACAATAGCTAAGAAACTAAGACAGCTGGTCTGTGCAGTTCTCCATTTCGGTGCAACTCAATCCTCGTCTTATTTTAATGTTATTCTAGTTTACTTCTTAGAAAGTTCATGAGTGTGTACAGCTTGCCAGCATTTCTAATAATATTATTTGCCTTACAGGTTGATAGAGAAATGCTGGAGTGAGAACCCAGCAGATAGACCGACATTCAGAGAAATTATTAGAAGGCTAGATGGTATTGATTATCTTTTTATGCAGAAGAGGCGTTGGAAGGTTAGTACTCACTCAGTACTAGACCTGAAGTTTTGGAATATACTTATAAAATCTCCTTGAGCTCAAGATCAGTCAAAGATCGACTCAGGACACATTCTTTGTTTTTATAGAGTTTTCTAACATCAGAAGTTGTCTTTATGAAAAAATGGCTATGTTGACTCAACTAACCACCTTAAATTGATCTTAAGTTGTGACATTTGATGGGGATGGATCACTTGGTTTTGCTTTCCAGTCACCATAGGTTCAAGGTATTATGTTAGATAGACAGATAAGTTAGTTCTCTTAATATGATGCAATTTGGGACCATTCATTCCCAGCTATAGTCTACCTTGAGCTAGCGCATATTACAGAATAAATTTCATAAGAACTTCATAGGTTTTTCTTAAGATTTGTCTTACACGGATTTAGTATCATCTTTGCCATTTTGTTTCTCCGCAGCCATTTTTTTCTTTCTTCGCTGGTGTCTATTTATTTTGAAATCTCACCTTCAATTTGGCTATTTTTTGTATTTACAGTTCAATATATTTAAATGCTTCGAGGGTTTTGAGGTCCTGTGGAGGAAGAATCGTGCTTGCCCAAGCAACATGTCGTCTCGGTTTTCCACCAGACAATGAAGCTGTGCAAGTCTTCTTGTTTTCTTATACAGGTATATGATAGTTTGTTGCTTTTGTTTTTCCCTCGTTTTTGTTATATAGCCCATAGAGAAGCGTCAAGTTGTCTTTGTTGAATTGATAGAAGGTAACGGTCTTGTTATTGTGTAAAAATTAATTAACCCATCGTTACCCTCCATATTACTTGTTTATAGTTACTGAGTGACATGTAATTGTATTTAAATGAGTGATTTTTTCCCCAAAGTATTATTCTCAAAGAGATTCATCTTTGCATTGTCACTGAATGATCCTTTTTGAATGGTAGGCCACTTTGAGTTACACAGAGAGATGTCAATTGATGTAAAGCCTTGTAGTTTGAATTATACAAGTCTTAATGAACTTCCAATTCATGGTTGATACGAGGCATTCTTCACATGAGCATGAGTAGCACACAATGAACGAAACAGCTATGAGGTTGTATTGGTATGCTTGGCCGTCATGATTATTAACCATCAGATTGGTGCTGTTCTTTTGCAGCATTATATGCTCCATCCACTGAATGGTTGAAACCCCATGTTTGTGTTTCCGAAACATAAATTATTTTCATTATTTTTCCATGAATGAAGTCTCTAAGCACAAACCATCGGAATGTTTAGTGTTTGTATCCATGTTTTTGCGGGACGTTTTTGAATTCCAGAAAGTCTATAATGTGAAATTCTGGGCCACAAAATGACTCGGCTTTATTTCTTTTCTTGTGTCCATATTATTCCTGTTCTTTTGTCTATATTCTCTGTAACCACTGCCAAAAAAGCATCGTTCTTATTGGTTGATGAGTGTACAAAAAGCTGATGCAAGTTCTAGAAATTCATTGGAGAATCCATCTCAAGTTTCAATATTTTGCTTTTCGTCAGTGACACCAGTCTTTGGACGATTTCTGCGGATTAGGCTATATCAGTGTTCTATTCATCTTTGTGCATCATATCGTGTTGGTACTATTTGAGTCTCCAAAACTATGGTGGTTAATGGATGCTAGGGGAAAATTCTGTGGCTGTGGACTACAAAAGTGTCGAGTAAAGTGATTATGGGAGTGGGAGGAAGAACACACATGATAATAAGATCGGGTACAAGTTTATGCAGGAGCATCAAGCATTAATCTTTTGGGCTCAGTCACGGTTTAATTGTGGCCTCTTATATTATTTTATAAAGAAGTTCTGGTTAAGATTGGCAAAAACAAATAAAGTTATATCATGCCTAGTTGGGAAAAGGGGACATTCTCTTCATCGTAGTTGAGATGGTTAAAGTGAAGTATGAGCAGTGGCCAGTGAGGCAGCCACAGTAAAAAGAACAAAGTTGATGAACTTGAAAATGGGCTCAAGTGCAATTCAAAGATTACCAGACCAAAGCTGTAAAAGCGATCCAGATGTACTTGTAAAGCAGACACCGTACAGATATCTATAACGGTGCTTAGTCACTCCGTCGTTGATATATGCCTATAACTAGATGAGGGCTTGCCTATAACTAGACGAGTACTATCACTTTTCCACATCTGACTCAGTAAATTTCCAAGATCAGATGGGTTCCCGAGTTATAGAGTGCTGTTAATAGGAGGGAAGAAATGATTTGAGGAGGGAAGCCATATGGGGTTGAATTAAAATTTTAGATTTTATAGGGTAAAATGATCGACTAAATGTTTATTCTATTTTTATTCTAAGTAACCCCATTATGGACTATTGTTCAATTCTAACCATGTACAGGCCTAAATTAGTTAACACTTCAACTAACCCCTGATCATATCCTAATAGGCTAGTCTCTGTATCTCCATTCTACCAATTTTCTTTCTAAAACTTTCAAAAGTACGGTATGATATGCACTGATTTTTAAGCCATTATTAAATGAGATTATTGTTAAAGATGAAGATAATATAGTAGTATTTGACGATGAGAGACCGGATGACGATAAAAATGTAACAAAAGACCTTTGTTCATTTAATCAAAAACCATCCTTGGATCTGTCTTTTAAATTCCATCATCCAATATCATTTGATTCTTTGTTCATCAACTAATTTGCAATATCATGGGAGACGAATTATTTGCTTTTCACTCGTCGACATATTAATATCCACTTTTGTCTGCTGGTAATATTTGCTTGGAAAAATAGAACCAGGAAAGTGAAACAAGATTTTGATGTCTTGTCTCAAAGTCAAAGTGTTGCTTCTTAGTGGGTCCATTAATGTTGAATCTTTTAGACATGTAAAGTTTGACGATTTTATTTTTGATTAGGCGAGCTTGTTTAGAGAGTAGTTTGTTGTAAGCTCTCTAGGGGCTTTACTAATCTCTTCTTGTATCTTTTGAAGGTGCTATCTTGGCACCCTTTCTTATTTATTTTCTCTTTGCCTTTTTCAAAAAAGAAAGTGAAACAAGAGGTAAGTATTTTTAGGGTTAGGCAGCTGAGCGGATATAACCCTAGTTAACAAAAAATAAAAAATCAGATCACTCGGTCATTCTTTTGTTTCCTTCAAATTTAAAATTTTATTTTACCCCACAATGTTTCCCTCCTCGCATCCTTTTCTTCCCTCCTAATAACAAGACTCCAAATAGTTCCATCGATTCAAGAAATTCTCAAAACAAAAACTTTAACCCAAAACTAAATGAAACATTTATGTTTTTAATTCCAAAAGTAAAAATTCGAAAAAACACTAAATAACTTCAGACCATCGGTCTAAGTGATATACCCTGTAAGACTTTTTCTAATTTTTTGACAAACAGACTCTAAATTCACTTAGAAAAAATGATTTCCCTCTTTCAATCAACTTTTCTCTCTACTAGATAAATAGCCGATAACATCGTAGTAGCATATGAGGTGATTCACTCATTAAAACCACTGAGAACCAATAATGGAGGTTTAGGTTTGAAAATTGACATGTCGAAAGCTTTCGGCATGGACAATCGAGATTTACTAGTTCAAACTTTGAATGCATTTGGCTTCAAAGGATTGGTGCACTTCAATTATGCAACGTGTCTCAACAACTTGTATCGCAGTCTTACTCAATGGATCACGTGGTGAGTTCATTATTCCCACCAGGGGTTTAAGGCAAGGAGATCATTATCTCCTTACATTTTCATAATATGTGTGAAAGTCATTTCTGGACTTTTATTGGGAAAATAAGAACTAAACAGATTTCAGGAATAAAAATATCTAAGCATAGTAAACCTGTCTGCTCTTTACTAAAACAAATTTGATAAATTGTAAAATATCCTAAACACTACTGATCAATTCAGTTCTGCTTCTGGGAAATCATTCAATTTTAAAAAATCAGGTGTTTTTCATATCATTCTAGACATCAGAGGATAATGACTAAACTTCTCAAGATTTAAAGAATAAATATAAAGGACTCTTACCTAAAGGGCACCACTTTCTATAGATATATCAAATTTAATAACTTTTGAAAATATAGTCTTGAAAATGGATCAGAAAATCCAAAGTTGGTACGGTAAAACCTTAGTTCAAGCTAGAAAATTGGTCATAAATAAATTTGAGCTTTCTAGTCAAGAAGGTCAACGACGGTCTTGAGACCCAAACTCCAATTAATTTTTTTTCGTGACCTAAATGCAACTCTGGTCCGATAGTACATCAAATATGGAGGGTTGCTGCTTTTTGTCTCATGAGAGAAATTTCGTTTTCAAGAAATAAGAGAGGCTTTGAAGACATAATTCCAAATATCTCAATTGTTCAGAAGAAGGTCATTACATTTACTCATGAATGAAAGGTCATATGAGAAATGAGGTAATAGAATGAGTGTCATAAGTATTAGGGTAATAGAGTGTAAATTTAAACTGCAAACTTCCGGAATATTGATCTGTTGTGATGGTGCTTCTAAAGGAAACCCAGGACTTGCAAGGTATGCATTTATAGGTAGATCAGTTGTAGATGGTTCATTTCTGGGTGTAAAATCTGGTGATGTTGGATTAGCTACCAATTATCTTGAAGAAATTCTTGCTGTTATAAAGGCTCTAGAATGTCCAGAGCTTAATGGATTTGGTCATAAACTAGTACAATCAGAATCAAAAGATATGATTAGAGATTTTATTTTTTCTAATTCCTTGCCTTGGATTTTCCTAGCAAGATGGATAAGATTAAAGGTCTCTTTTCAGGTACTTCAGCTTAGACATGGATTCTGTGAGATTAATTTTTTGATGATCCTCTAGCTAAAAAAGGTAACAACTTGGAAAATGGCCGGTCTGTAACTTACTCTATTAGACCAATTTTCTGTCAAGAATGGAATGGCCTACTGACAAGTATTTTCGATTATGTTGATTTTTAATTTAGCGGTTCTTGCCACGTCTTGATGTATTTTGGTTGTAACGTTGGTTTATTTTTTTAGAAGAAGAATAAGTTGTTTTTATACAAGTAGCTGCGTTGTTTGATTTAAATGGCACAAAATGTAGCCCTGAATTAGAAAAATTCACGAGTCTTGTTGAGAACTAAGTAACTTTTGCTAGTCGTGGGTCTTTCCAAGCACAATCCAATGATATTGAAGATAATTTAAAGGTGAGACTGCATATGATATAGTTCGGAAAATTGATTAAATTGTTAATCTTATATGGTTTAAGGTGCACATTGCATATGATACAGTTCGGAAAACTGATTAAATTGTTAATCTTATATGACTTGAAGATGTGAAGAAACAAGGAGCTACAACGACAACAATCATCCTTCCACTTGAGGTTAGTGATATTTGACTTGAACTGTTTCATTCCCTAACGTATCTTTCAAGTCGTGCATATTGAAAACAAAACTGCGAAGCATATTTGAACTTTAGATAGACATAGTATTAAGGAATACAATACGAGGTTTATTGCTTAACCATTAAACTTTGTAGATAAGACATAGCCATAATCATTTGAATGCTATTGTGATTATGTATGGGTATGAGGTGAGGATTTCATCTTAGGGAACAATGTTTTACATGTGTTCTAAGGAAGTAAGTTCATAAACTTGTTTGAATCGAAAAGAAAATCGCCAGGCGTTATTGGTTTTGTTATTCATTGAATATCTTATGAACAACCAATATGTGTGATTGAGTATAACCGTTCACGACTTGTTGTGTTCTAGGTAGAACTATTCACAAAGGCCTGACTTATGTATTGGTATGACTTTTATTAGTGAAACCGATCTTAAGTAATCACTTGAGATGGTATGATAGGGTTTGTGATTTTCTGTCTGACCAAATATGGGAAAGGGGAACCGATCCTAGTAAGAGGTGCAGTACATCACAAAGGGGAACCGATCCTTGTATGAGGTGCAGCAAGGTTTATAGTAGAAAGGGGAACCGATCCTATGAACATGTGCAACACGTTTTTAGGCAAAGGGGAACTGATCCTATGGACATGTGCAACACATATAAGTTAGATACCATATATATGTGGGGAACCGATCCTAGTACCTAATCAACCGAATTTTGGAAAGCTAGTGTGACTATGCACATTACTCACATGGAAGGTAGACCCGAAACTTGTTTTGGTAGAACCGTTAAACCCATGATTGTGATTGAATGTTATTTGATCAATCACATAGTTCTTGAAAGTCAGATGAACCAATTCTAAACTTGTTTGGAAGTGTGGCAAATCGATTTCAAGGTTGTAAGTGTGAAAGAGAACTTACAAAGTTAAGATGTCGACATACTTTGAACACGTGCTATGAATGTTTATTTCTTTAATTGTTCAAAGTTATTCCTTAATAGATAAGGGAAGAGAATCCCAGGATCGAAACATAAATAAGTTAAGAATCTTTTAATAAAGGTATTTAACTTCATTTTGTAGGGAAATAAGAATTAGTAATGTGCATTTACTAATTAGAGATTTTCCGAGAGATTTCGATCATTATTTTTGGACAGAGCATTTCCAGGAATTATGGAAACCGAATTTGTGATTTAATGAATATCTTGAGAATATTTTCGGTTTTGGAAATTCCTTGGTGTCCAAACTTCCTTGTCTATAAATACTTGAAGTTCGCCTTTCTAGCAAACTAATCCTTCGTAACTGGTAGGTCGAGAAAGATACCTACAATGATAACTGCAAGTGCACAATGTCCAAATGTAACACATGGCAAGCACAGGTCGATCCTCAGGGACAAGGTGGGTGTAAAGTTGATTCTCAAGTCATACTAAAACTGATTCTAAATAGGCAGTAACAAAAAGGTTTTTTTTTTTTTTTTGTTGCGTGTCGATACGACAAGAATTTGGTAGTGACCAAGTAATAAAGCAGATTGTAAACAAAAGGCTAAAGAGTACTAGGGTAGTTGAATCCACCTCCTAATCCTATGCTAAGGCAATACTTATTCAAATTATGTTCTTGTTCCTTTCCAGGGAAGAATACAATGGATGATTTATCAACTATTCTCACTAACTCACCCCTAGTATAAGCTGTCTTCTTACAGTACAACCTATCACAGGTTCATTCGATCAAAAAGCTAACTAATCCTTCCTATATCAACTAAGCACAGATCTTCTTCCATAGAGGTCTCTAATGGATGATTTATCAACCAATCTCCCTAACTCAACCCTAGTATAAGCTGTCTTCTTACAGTACAACCTATCACAGGCTCATTTGGTCTATTAGCTAACTATCATTCCTAAAGCAATGAAGTACAACAAGAACAACAATATGAACATGAATTATCTTAACATATGATTAAGGGTTTCATCTAAACCCTAGTTATTGAACTAGAACATGATAATAATACTGAAAACAAATATAAACTATATCTTGGCGCACCGGCTGATCCGGCATGCCTTTTACATCACAAACTCTTCTCTGTTTATACACAAATTCCTCCCTAATCAATTTAATTCGATAATTACAGACTACCCAGTCAGCCAAACACGTATTCTGACAGTTCCCTTCTTCAATTCAATGCTGCAAGCCATTAATTTGGTGTTTCTTCACTGTTGAGGATAACCCTAACCTATCTCTCTCAAACCTAGCTTCTAGGGTTACTATTCTTGATAAGAAAGAAGATAAGGGTGAGAGAGATAGAGGTTAAAGATTTAATTGCTGATAATGATGGTTATGGTTGTGTGCAGAGGTGAGGAGGAGATGGAGTTAATGGAGGAGGGTCGATGGTTCTGTGAAAGAGAGAAAGAATTGAAGAAGGTGTTCTTCTGGTCGATTAAGGGAGGAGATATAAGGTGCTACGGAGTTGCGCGAGAGTATTCAAACGTTGATGTACCCGGAAGATGAGCTGTTGGATCTGAGCAACTAAATAGAATCTGACGGCTTAGGTTGGGAACGGGTTTGGATCTTGGGTTTGGGTTTTGGGTTCTATACCAAGCCCACTGTTGGCGTAGCTCTTGCAAGCGGATTGCGGAACGCGTGCAAGCGGATTGCCACTGGTTCGCAAGCGGATTGCAGAAGCTTTTTACGCGTTATTCCTTCGCGCTTCACGGCCTTCTCACGGGAGCCTTGCGTTGTGTTTCTTCCGTAGTCGCTAGCCAATATTCCTCTACTCTTTTAGATTCTCAATTCATCCAAGCTTTATTTAGTACCTAAAAACACAAAATTAATAGTAAACATATTTATTCTTGAAAATAATGAAACCACATAATTTGGGATAATATGAGGATTTAAAGAACAAAAGATGAGATAAATGCCAATAATAAGATGTAGAAATATGCAATATTTGGCACTCATCAAATACCCCAAAACCTGAATTTTACTTGTCCTCAAGTGAAACAGAAATTAAGAAATCCTAACTATACCACTTTCGTTGGTCTCTCGAATGCATTTAGCGTATGCACTAAGACTTTAAACCCCTAGGTGTCCCTGTGGACGAGTTATAGTCTCGTGAGGGTTTACCAGAGGTGTACCCACAAAACCTTCTCCAACTTCAGAGTGTAATAGAGTCCTAAGCATCCAAGGAGCTATGAGGACATGGAGTTTCTGCATGCTAGTAATAAGAAGTTAGAACTACCAAAGAACGCATTCTCATCCTTAAGAGTTGAGCGAGAAATAACCATACCATATGAAAGAATTCGGGTTCGAGAGTAATCACAAGCCTCGACTTCTGCCTCACCAATAGGGTTTTATGATAATTGCACTCAAAAAGACCGTTTTTTTAGTCTCTCGTGTGTGCAGACAGGAATAAAGAGAGAAATCCTTCACACGTTGAATGGTGGGAAGGAGAACCTTCCGAAATAATTTTTGGAGACTCCACAAAATTGTGGGAATAAGAATCTTTTTCTGATGATCTCTAAGAAAGGAAATCAATTATTAGCAAGGATGGGAGTACTCACTTACCTTCACATCTGATCGGCAATCAACACAACTCTCACAGCATCCATAGAAACGTCTTCAATCTTCGGTCTTCAACTGTTGATGATGAACTTCTGAACTTCGTAGAACCTTGACAATTTCTGGTTTTTCTCTTCAGTTTCCTTGTTGGTTGAATTTTCCTCTTAAATTTCTTCTTTACCATGGTGGTTATTAAACAAAACTAAAAACAAACTGTAATAATTTTTTTTTTTTTAATCAAAATACAAACCGAAAATAACAAAATAATAATAAAACTACGAAAGCCATGGATGAAGGATTTTATCACTTAATTCTTCACAACCTGTATTGTCTTGATTTCATGAACTTCACTAATTCTCATCTTTTTCTGTTTTCTTTGCTTTAGTAAAATACGTCTTTAATTTTGTATAATGAATTCTGCTCTTTACACTGTATCTTCACTTTAAATAAGAATTTTACTTTTCCTTGTATTGTTGCATGTAAACCTTGGACTATTTCAACTTTCTTCAAATATTCTGATGTCGCGCTGCTTGTTGATGATGATGTGTTTCTATGGATCCGTTGATGTTGTCGAGTGAGAGAGAATGGTGCTAACTGCAAATCAAACTACAAGAAGGAGTTTTCATCTTTAGATGTCATCCTCATGATTGAAAAAATTAGCACTCAAGAGATAAAAAAAAATAGTGCTGAAAGTGGTGCGAAGTTGGGTAGCTCACCATTCCTACCCGGAATTTACGTATGGTGACACACACTCTAAAAGGAATTTTTAGATAATCACAAAAATTGAAGGTCGGTGCCTTGCTTGATGTAAAAATAGGTAGTCTCCACTAAGGGTGATTACAACTCTACAACTAAATATCTTTGCAACACCTAATTTGCCCACCGGCATGGTTAAATCCAACTTTAACGCTCTAACAACTAAGAAACCCGATTGTGTTCTCTAGTACTTCCAAGTTCAGTTATTTCGGTCAGACTCTCTATGTAAACATATCTAGA
Organism: Papaver armeniacum; assembly: GCA_023531295.1. Classification (NCBI taxonomy): domain Eukaryota; kingdom Viridiplantae; phylum Streptophyta; class Magnoliopsida; order Ranunculales; family Papaveraceae; genus Papaver; species Papaver armeniacum. The sequence goes on along the minus strand of JAJJWW010011378.1, from coordinate 118,584 downwards.
AGCATGCTAGTGACTCTAAAATCTCTAAAAGTTGGAGGTTTTATGCAAATATATACAAAAGTTTTGATTTTTTTTTTTTTAACTTTTAAATGTGCAAAATACTAAAAACTCTATATGCAAAATACTCCCCCAAACCTAAATCTAACATTGTCCTCAATGTTTCAAAAGATGGTAACAATTTAAACAACAACATACCATGAGAACCTTGTTGATCAGAGAAAAGGGCAGAGATTACCGGTATGTCGGCGAAAGCAAGATTAGAGTTTCATTATTTCAGGCTAGAATCCAACATTTTTCAGCTGAGATCATATTGGATTAGCACAATAAATACAAGAAAAAGCTATAAAATCTAATTATCTACTGGATTATATACAAAAGATTCACCATACACGAACAATCGAAAGAGTTGAGGATCAACCCAAAAGACGGAGTGCAGAAATTTTAACAACCTCACACAATTATAATAGGATAGAAATGCTAGTGAGATTGCAAAACAAAGTGAGTTACCCCCAAACCTAAATTTTTCAACAGATATGCTTTTGGGCACAAAATCTACCAGTTTCAGGGGTGCATCATGCACAAGGTCTAATTCAAAGTGGACATGTTCAGGGATGGATGGAGAGACATGAGTAAAATCCAACTGTGGCTTATCAAAGGTATTATATTTAGCTGCCAAATAGTCCAACATAATTTGAGAAGCACACAATTCCAATCCTAGATTAGGTACTCTTAGAAAAGTAGGTTTAACAATATCTTTACGAACCAAATCTAGGTTGGGTGCAAGATTACCAATTTGTGACATGGGCAGAGAGTTAGACTCGTCTAAGTTATATTCATTGTTATGCTCAAAAGTTTCAGTACGTAGCCTAGTATTTTCCCAGTCAGAAATAAGTAATGCAGTATCATGCTCACAAAGATTGAACAAATCAAAGAAACCCTAATTCATCATTCAAAACTTTATTCTCATGCATAGGCAAATCAAAAGAGACATCATATTGTGACCTAGGTAGAGAATCAGACACATCAATTATATTTTCATGCATAAGATCATTAGTGTCAACAGAAGATTCAACATTACCTAAGTCAGACACAAGTTGTCTCGTCATGCTTATCTTCACGAGAATAAATGCACAGTTCGATCAAGTATCAACATCACATGTATATGGAATACTAGAAGAAACATTATTCATGAAGGTCGAGGCAGAGAAGCCTAATGTCTCAGAACCCAAGGGTTCCACAATATTTTCAGCATAAACATGTTTTTCTAACATAACATCATCATCATCATAATGTTCAATTCAAACCCATAGTGTCTCTAGTCCAACCATTTGCCTCTAGATTAGATCCATATTCAATATTAGTTGCATGAGTAGGACTATAAACACTATTTTCAATATTTACCTCATTAGGAATAACAAACATCTCATCATGAAATTCCTCCCTTCCCTCCTTTTGTACATGAAGCAAAATCATATCTAAATATGCATTAATTCGTCCCATGGAAGGAGAGTCTTCAACAGTAGGTATCCTCATAGCATATGGGTATTCCGTAAATGGTTGCGCATAAGGGTCACTACAGAAAGGAAATTCAGAAGCAATGTTATATGGTTTATTATGAAATGCATTCAATTCAAATTCAGCATTGTATTGTTCAATGAGTTTGTGATTTTCCTCCACAGATTGCATACAAGAGGTCGCGAAAGTATGAAATTGTTCAACTCCCCACTGTGGTGAATGATACATGTGTGCATGGTCATTAGGGTCTATAAAATACTGATCGCAACCTTCGAAAGGTTGATTATGGTCTCAATGACTACCAACATCATAATTTGTGGGTATTTCATACCTTGGATTTTCATGGTATTCTCTAGACTTCCTAAAATCATGCAAAATATAGCAGTTCTCAACAGGATGGCCTAAGCTACCACATAAGGTACAAGCATAGATTTCAGATTGCCTAGGTGAATTAGATGCGACTAATTTCTCATGTATTTGCATTTCTAAAGCTGTAATTTGAGCTTCTAACTGATCCAAAAGTGATGAGTGTGTGAGCTGGGCTTTGTAAAGATGCTCATTTTCACTCTGTGGTGGATGATACATGTGTGAATAGTCATTAGGGTCCATGTGTTGAGGCTCAAGACTATGAAAATGTCCATAACAATCCCTATAACTATTGACATCATGGTCTGTGGGAGGCTCATAACATGAAGCATGCTCGTAAGCAAGTTCTCTGATTGATTTTTGCGATGATTTCTTATCCTCAGTTGCAGACCAAAATCCTGACATGATTTCTCTCTAGTGACAGACTGAGTTTGGAGACAGGACAGTCACAAGGTTTAACAGAGATTTGAGAGACACACAGTGATATGACAAATTCATCGAGCAAAGATGTTATACATGAATCATGTTATCATGCTAAGACAGACCTTATTTTACAGGGGTTGGGTAATATTATGCGAAGCAATTAGTTCAGCAAGCGAACATGGCAATCATTCAGAATAGAGCATTAAAAGTTCAGAGATTGAATGTTGGACAATGAAGCTACAGTTTCAACAAGCAGTCATGGAAGTTATCTGAGATAATAACATTAAAGTTTGAGAATGATACCGTCAGTATGAAACTGGGTTTAGGCACTACCACAGATTGTGCTGCTCCTTTTTCTTCTTCTCATTGTCTTATGAATTTCAGCCTTGCAGGTACGTACCTGGTTACTCAGAAAGAGTTTCAGTACCCAGAATGTAAACACACATCAAATATGAAACTGTTACTACACACAGAACCTGAAATGATATGTTGCAGATATGAAAATGCAGATATGAACAGAATTCAAGTAAACAGGAACTGACAGAAACTCAACTAGATGAAGTGATGAATTAAAACTAAGAGTGATCGTAACAAAAGAATGCAGATTATATGACAGATGAGTCACACATCTAGGTTATACTATAACGACACACAGCTACATACTATACTAACAACATGAAAATAAAATTTCCTAAACAAAAATATACAAGGTTATATTAAAAACCAATAAAGCTAACCAAAGAAGCAACTACACCGCTACCGAGTCCCCGACAACGGCGCCAAAAACTTGGTAGGTCGGGAAAGATACCTACAATGATAACTGCAAGTGCACAGTGTCCAAACGTAACACATGGCAAGCACAGGTTGATCCTCAGGGACAAGGTGGGTGTAAAGTTGATTCTCAAGTCTTACTAAAACTGATTCTAAATAGGCAGTAACAAAAAGGTTTTTCATTTGTTGCGTGTCGATACGACAAGATTTTGGTAGTGAACAAGTAATAAAGCAGGTTGTAAACAAAAGGCTAAAGAGTACTAAAGTAGTTGAATCCACCTCATAATCCTATGCTAAGGAAATACTTATTCAAATTATGTTCTTGTTCCTTTCCAGGGAAGAATACAATGGATAATTTATCAACTATTCTCACTAACTCACCCCTAGTATAAGCTGTCTTCTTACAGTACAACCTATCACATGTTCATTCGATCAAAAAGCAAACTAATCCTTCCTATATCAACTAAGCACAGATCTTCTTCCAGAGAGGTCTCTAATGGATGATTTATCAACCAATCTCCCTAACTCAACCCTAGTATAAGTTGTCTTCTTACAGTACAACCTATCACAGGCTCATTTGGTCTATTAGCTAACTATCATTCCTAAAGCAATGAAGTACAACAAGAACAACAATATGAACATGAATTATCTTAACATATGATTAAGGGTTTCATCTAAACCCTAGTTATTGAACTAGAACATGATAATAATACTGAAAACAAATATAAACTATAGCTTGGTGCACCGGCTGATCCGGCATGCCTTTTACATCACAAACTCTTCTCTGTTTATACACAAATTCCTCCCCAATCAATTTAATTCGATAATTACAGAATACCCACTCACCCAAACGCGTATTATGACAGTTCCCTTCTTCAATTCAATGCTGCAAGCCATTAATTTGGTGTTTCTTCACTGTTGAGTAACCCTAACCTATCTCTCTCAAACCTAGCTTCTAGGGTTACTATTCTTGATAAGAAAGAAGATAAGGGTGAGAGAGATAGAGGTTAAAGGTTTAATTGCTGATAATGATGGTTATGGTTGTGTGAAGAGGTGAGGAGGAGATGGAGTTAATGGAGGAGGGTCAATGGTTCTGTGAAAGAGAGAAAGAATTGAACAAGGTGTTCTTCTGGTCGATTAAGGGAGGAGATATAAGGTGCTACGGTGTTGCGCGAGAGTATCAAACGTTGATGTACCCGGAAGATGAGCTGTTGGATCTGAGAAAATAAATAGAATCTGACGGCTTAGGTTGGGAACGGGTTTGGATCTTGGGTTTGGGTTTTGGGTTCTATACCAAGCCCACTGTTGGCGTAGCTCTTGCAAGCGGCTTGCGGAACGCGTGCAAGCGGATTGCCACTGGTTCGCAAGCGGATTGCAGAAGATTTTTACGCGTTATTCCTTCGCGCTTCACGGCCTTCTCGCGGGAGCCTTGCGTTGTGTTTCTTCCGTAGTCGCTAGCCAATATTCCTCTACTCTTTTATATTCTCAATTCATCCAAGCTTTATTTAGTACCTAAAAACACAAAATTAATAGTAAACATATTTATTCTTGAAAACAATGAAACCACAGAATTTGGGATAATATGAGGATTTAAAGCACAAAAGATGAGATAAATGCCAATAATAAGATGTAGAAATATGCAATATTTGGCACTCATCAAATACCCCAAAACCTGAATTTTACTTGTCCTCAAGTGAAACAGAAATTAAGAAATCCTAACTATACCACTGTCGCTGGTCTCTCGAATGCATTTAGCGCATGCACTAAGACTTTAAACCCCTAGGTGTCCCTTGTGGACGAGTTATAGTCTCGTGAGGGTTTACCAGAGGTGTACGCACAAAACCTTCTCCAACTTCAGAGTGTAATAGATCCCTAAGCATCCAAGGAGCTATGAGGACATGGAGTTTCTGCATGCTAGTAATAAGAAGTTAGAACTACCAAAGAACGCATTCTCATCCTTAAGAGTTGAGCGAGAAATAACCATACCATATGAAAGAATTCGGGTTCGAGAGTAATCACAAGCCTCGACTTCTGCCTCACCAATAGGGTTTTATGATAATTTCACTCAAAAAGACCGTTTTTTTAGTCTCTCGTGTGTGCAGACAAGAATAAAGAGAGAAATCCTTCACACGTTGAATGGTGGGAAGGAGAACCTTCCGAAATAATTTTTGGAGACTCCACAAAATTGTGGGAATAAGAATCTTTTTCTGATGATCTCTAAGAAAGGAAATCAATCATTAGCAAGGATGGGAGTACTCACTTACCTTCACATCTGATCGGCAATCAACACAACTCTCACAGCATCCATAGAAACGTCTTCAATCTTCGGTCTTCAACTGTTGATGATGAACTTCTGAAATTCGTAGAACCTTGACAATTTCTGATTTTTCTCTTCAATTTCCTTGTTGGTTGAATTTTCCTCTTAAATTTCTTCTTTACCATGGTGGTTATTAAACAAAACTAAAAACAAACTGTAATAATTTTTTTTTCTTATTTTTTTAATCAAAATACAAACCGAAAATAACAAAATAATAATAAAACTACGAAAGCCATGGATGAAGGATTTTATCACTTAATTCTTCACAACCTGTATTGTCTTGATTTCATGAACTTCACTAATTCTCATCTTTTTCTGTTTTCTTTGCTCTAGTAAAATACGTCTTTAATTTTGTATAATGAATTCAGCTCTTTACACTGTATCTTCACTTTAAATAAGAATTTTACTTTTCCTTTTATTGTTGCATGTAAACCTTGGACTATTTCAACTTTCTTCAAATATTCTGATGTCGCGCTGCTTGTTGATGATGATGATGTGTTTCTATGGATCCGTTGATGTTGTCGAGTGAGAGAGAATGGTGCTAACTGCAAATCAAACTACAAGAAGGAGTTTTCATCTTTAGATGTCATCCTCATGATTGAAAAAATTAGCACTCAAGAGATAAAAAAAAATAGTGCTGAAAGTGGTGCGAAGTTGGGTAGCTCACCATTCCTACCCGGAATTTACGTATGGTGACACACACTCTAAAAGGAATTTTTAGATAATCACAAAAATTGAAGGTCGTGCCTTGCTTGATGTAAAAATAGGTAGTCTCCACTAAGGGTGATCACAACTATACAACTAAATATCTTTGCAACACCTAATTTGCCCACCGGCATGGTTAAATCCAACTTTAACGCTCTAACAACTAAGAAACCCGATTGTGTTCTCTAGTACTTCCAAGTTCAGTTATTTCGGTCAGACTCTCTATGTAAACATATCTAGAAGCATGATAGTGACTCTAAAATCTCTAAAAGTTGGAGGTTTTATGCAAATATATACAAAAGTTTTGAATTTTTTTTTTAATTTTTAAATGTGCAAAATACTAAAAACTCTATATGCAAAATACTCCCCCAAACCTAAATCTAACATTGTCCTCAATGTTTCAAAAGATGGTAACAATTTAAACAGCAACATACCATGAGAACCTTGTTGATCAGAGAAAAGGGCAGAGATTACCGGTATGTCGGCGAAAGCAAGATTAGAGTTTCATTATTTCAGGCTAGAATCCAACATTTTTCATCTGAGATCATATTGGATTAGCAAAATAAATACAAGAAAAAGCTAGAAAATCTAATTATCTACTGGATTATATACAAAAGATTCACCATACACGAACAATCGAAAGAGTTGAGGATCAACCCAAAAGACGGAGTGCAGAAATTTTAACAACCTCACACAATTATAATAGGATAGAAATGCTAGTGAGATTGCAAAACAAAGTGAGTTACCCCCAAACCTAAATTTTTCAACAGATATGCTTTTGGGCACAAAATCTACCAGTTTCAGGGGTGCATCATGCACAAGGTCTAATTCAAAGTGGACATGTTCAGGGATGGATGGAGAGACATGAGTAAAATCCAACTCTGGCTTATCAAAGGTATTATATTTAGCTGCCAAATAGTCCAACATAATTTGAGAAGCACACAATTCCAATCCTAGATTAGGTACTCTTAGAAAAGTAGGTTTAATAATATCTTTACGAACCAAATCTAGGTTGGGTGCAAGATTACCAATTTGTGACATGGGCAGAGAGTTAGACTCGTCTAAGTTATATTCATTGTTATGCTCAAAAGTTTCAGTACGTAGCCTAGTATTTTCCCAGTCAGAAATAAGTAATGCAGTATCATGCTCACAGTATTGAACAAATTAGCAAACCCTAATTCATCATTCAAAACTTTATTCTCATGCATAGGCAAATCAAAAGAGACATCATATTGTGACCTAGGTAGAGAATCAGACACATCAATTATATTTTCATGCATAAGATCATTAGTGTCAACAGAAGATTCAACATTACCTAAGTCAGACACAAGTTGTCTGTCATGCTTATCTTCACAGAATAATTGCACAGGCTCCGGATCAGTATCAACATCACATGTATATGGAATACTAGAAGAAACATTATTCATGAAGGTCGAGGCAGAGAAGCCTAATGTCTCAGAACCCAAGGGTTCCACAATATTTTCAGCATAAACATGTTTTTCTAACATAACATCATCATCATCATAACAGAAATGCAATGTTCAATTCAAACCCATAGTGTCTCTAGTCCAACCATTTACCTCTAGATTAGATCCATATTCAATATTAGTTGCATGAGTAGGACTATAAACACTATTTTCAATATTTACCCCATTAGGAATAACAAACATCTCATCATGAAATTCCTCCCTTCCCTCTTTTTGTACATGAAGCAAAATCATATCTAAATATGCATTAATTCGTCCCATGGAAGGAGAGTCTTCAACAGTAGGTATCCTCATAGCATATGGGTATTCCGTAAATGGTTGCGCATAAGGGTCACTACAGAAAGGAAATTCAGAAGCAATGTTATATGGTTTATTATGAAATGCATTCAATTCAAATTCAGCATTGTATTGTTCAATGAGTTTGTGATTTTCCTCCACGGATTGCATACAAGAGGTTGCGGAAGTATGAAATTGTTCAACTCCCCACTGTGGTGAATGATACATGTGTGCATGGTCATTAGGGTCTATAAAATACTGATCGCAACCTTCGAAAGGTTGATTATGGTCTCAATGACTACCAACATCATAATTTGTAGGTATTTCATACCTTGGATTTTCATGGTATTCTCTAGACTTCCTAAAATCATGCAAAATATAGCAGTTCTCAACGGGATGGCCTAAGCTACCACATAAGGTACAAGCATAGATTTCAGATTGCCTAGGTGAATTAGATGCGACTAATTTCTCATGTATTTGCATTTCTAAAGCTGTAATTTGAGCTTCTAACTGATCCAAAAGTGATGAGTGTGTGAGCTGGGCATTGTAAAGATGTTCATTTTCACCCTGTGGTGGATGATACATGTGTGAATAGTCATTTGGGTCCATGTGTTGAGGCTTAGGACTATGAAAATGTCCATAACAATCCCTATAACTATTGACATCATGGTCTGTGGGAGGCTCATAACATGAAGCATGCTCGTAAGCAAGTTCTCTGATTGATTTTTACGATGATTTCTCATCCTCAGTTGCAGACCAAAATCCTGACATGATTTCTCTCTAGTGACAGACTGAGTTTGGAGACAGGATAGTCACAAGGTTTAACAGAGATTTGAGAGACACACAGTGATATGACAAATTCATCGAGCAAAGATGTTATACATGAATCACGGAATCATGCTCAGACAGACCTTATTTTGCAGGGGTTGGGTAATACTATGCGAAGCAATTAGTTCAGCAAGCGAACATGGCAATCATTTAGAATAGAGCATTAAAAGTTCAGAGACTGAATGTTGGACAATGAAGCTACAGTTTCAACAAGCAGTCATGGAAGTTATCTGAGATAATAACATTAAAGTTTGAGAATGATACCGTCAGTATGAAACTGGGTTTAGGCACTACCACAGATTGTGCTGCTCCTTTTTCTTCTTCTTATTGTCTTGTGAATTTCAGCCTTGCAGGTACGTACCTGGTTACTCAAAAAGAGTTTCAGTACCCAGAATGTAAACACACATCAAATATGAAACTGTTACTACACACAGAACCTGAAATGATATGTTGCAGATATGAAAATGCAGATATGAACAGAATGCAAGTAAATAGGAACTGACAGAAACTCAACTAGATGAAGTGATGAATTAAAACTAAGAGTGATCGTAACAAAAGAATGCAGATTATATGACAGATGAGTCACACAGCTAGGTTATACTATAACGACACACAGCTACAGACTATACTAACAACATGAAAATAAAAACATCTAAACAAAAATATACAGGGTTATATTAAAAACCAGTAAAGCTAACCAAAGAAGCAACTACACCGCTACCGAGTCCCCGACAACGATGCCAAAAACTTGGTAGGTCGGAAAAGATACCTACAATGATAACTGCAAGTGCACAATGTCCAAATGTAACACATGGCAAGCACAGGTTGATCCTTAGGGACAAGGTGGGTGTAAAGTTGATTCTCAAGTCTTACTAAAACTGATTCTAAATAGGCAGTAACAAAAAGGTTTTTCATTTGTTGCGTGTCGATACGACAAGATTTTGGTAGTGAACAAGTAATAAAGCAGGTTGTAAACAAAAGGCTAAAGAGTACTAAGGTAGTTGAATCCACCTCCTAATCCTATGCTAAGGAAATACTTATTCAAATTATGTTCTTGTTCCTTTCCAGGGAAGAATACAATGGATGATTTATCAACTATTCTCACTAACTCACCCCTAGTATAAGCTGTCTTCTTACAGTACAACCTATCACATGTTCATTCGATCAAAAAGCTAACTAATCCTTCCTATATCAACTAAGCACAGATCTTCTTCCAGAGAGGTCTCTAATGGATGATTTATCAACCAATCTCCCTAACTCAACCCTAGTATAAGCTGTCTTCTTACTGTACAACCTATCACAGGCTCATTTGGTCTATTAGCTAACTATCATTCCTAAAGCAATGAAGTACAACACGAACAACAATATGAACATGAATTATCTTAACATATGATTAAGGGTTTCATCTAAACCCTAGTTACTGAACTAGAACATGATAATAATACTGAAAACAAATATAAACTATAGCTTGGTGCACCGGCTGATCCGGCATGCCTTTTACATCACAAACTCTTCTTTGTTTATACACAAATTTCTCCCCAATCAATTTAATTCGATAATTATAGAATACCCACTCACCCAAACGCGTATTCTGACAGTTCCCTTCTTCAATTCAATGCTGCAAGCCATTAATTTGGTGTTTCTTCACTGTTGAGGATAACCCTAACCTATCTCTCTCAAACCTAGCTTCTAGGGTTACTATTCTTGATAAGAAAGAAGAGAAGGGTGAGAGAGATAGAGGTTAAAGGTTTAATTGCTGATAATGATGGTTATGGTTGTGTGCAGAGGTGAGGAGGAGTTGGAGTTAATGGAGGAGGGTCGATGGTTCTGTGAAAGAGAGAAAGAATTGAAGAAGGTGTTCTTCTGGTCGATTAAGGGAGGAGATATAAGGTGTTACAGTGTTGCGCGAGAGTATCAAACGTTGATATACCCGGAAGATGAGCTGTTGGATTTGAGCAACTAAATAGAATCTGACGGCTTAGGTTGGGTACGAGTTTGGATCTTGGGTTTGGGTTTTGGGTTCTCTACCAAGCACACTGTTGGCGTAGCTCTTGCAAGCGGCTTGCGGAATGCGTGCAAGCGGATTGCCACTGGTTCGCAAGAGGATTGCGGATGATTTTTATGCATTATTCCTTCGCGCTTCACGGCCTTCTCGCGGGAGCCTTGCGTTGTGTCTCTTCCGTAGTCTCTAGCCAATATTCCTCTGCTCTTTTAGCTTCTCAATTCATCCAAGCTTTATTTAGTACCTAAAAATACTAAATTAATTAGTAAACATATTTATTCTTGAAAACAATGAAAACACAGAATTTGGGATAATATGAGGATTTAAAGCACAAAAGATGAGATAAATGCCAATAATAAGATGTAGAAATATGCAATATTTGGCACTCATCAGTAACAACAGACTTCCTCTTTGTTGTGTTGTTACTGGTGTAGCCGCCTATTCGGAGAGGAGAGTAACCTAATTAGGCGAAATCTCTTACGGCCGCTCAGTTTAAAGTCATCTTTGGGATTGAGAAGCTCTATGAGAACCGTTGGTGGGAAACTAGATAATTGCTGTTTATCTTTTGTTTTCTTTGATTTGATTGACTAACGGTGGTTGAACTTTGATTGCACCTAGTTTGTTTATGCTTGAGAATCTTCTCTTCTGATATAAGATTTACTCAAACTAGTTCGAGTTTCGACGAGGGATCTTTAGACTGTTGTTAGTTCTAAAGACGATCTTGTGATAATCCATTGTTAACAGACTCCATTCTATGCGTGATTAATCACAAGAGATTCAAGTGATTGTGTGCATGTGTTTATTGAAGATCTAAGAAGATATTGAAGATTTCTGATTTGTGGGTTCATAATCTTTGGTGTGCACAATACTTGTTTCGGTAAAAGAGGATCCAATTAATAATCGGTTTATCTTTGTGATAGATTGGATTGATTAATTGAGTAGATCGGCATCAACACAATTCTTTGGATTAATAGTGTTGTTGGCTTAATATTAAACGATTACTTCGGTAATTGAACATAAGATAGATCTAAGGACCTGACGAAGGAGTTTATGTTAAGATAAACGGAAGAGCCTTTGTCCAACTCATATCACTTGGTTGAATAGAGTTGATACCAAACAGAGTTGTTGTTCCTTTACTGCTTGGAATACGAACCAAAGGAATTGTTCCAAGTACGTGACTAAGGTCGGAGGTGTGGGAATACAGACAGAACTAGGTGAACTATATGTTTAGTTGCTTGGTCTCAACTATACGAAGTTAGGTGTAATTTTGTGTAACGGCTTAATCCTGATGTTGATGGTGGTTTTTAGACAAGGGGTAAAATCGTAAAACCCCATGACCTAGTGTTACCCACAACACATTAACTAAGAGCATTTAACTCAGGTGTAAATAATTAATAGGGGTATTTTTTCAAAATACCAGATTAGGGTTTTCAACACAGAACCCTAATTCCAAAACCAAGCCGCACTCGCGCACCATGGCAAAGAATGCCAAACCAAGCCGCACTCTGCGCACCATGGCAACAACGCCAAACCAAGCCGCACTCTGCGCACCATGGCAAGCAATGCCAAACCAAGCCGCACTCTGCGCACCATGGCAACCATGCCAAACCAAGCCGCACTCTGCGCACCATGGCAACAATGCCAAACCAAGCCGCACTCGCGCACCATGGCAACCATGCCAAACCAAGCCGCACTCTCAGTGCACCATGGCAACCATGCCAAACCAAGCCGCACTCTGCGCACCATGGCAAAGAATGCCAAACCAAGCCGCATCTTCGCGCACCATGGCAAAGAATGCCAAACCAAGCCGCATATCGCGCATCATTGGCAACAATGCCAAACCAAGCCGCACTCTGCGCACCATGGCAAAGCAATGCCAAACCAAGCCGCATATCTGCGCATCATTGGCAACAATGCCAAACCAAGCCGCATACCGCACACCAGGGCAACAAATCTCCAAGCCGCTATGCCTTTGGCACACGCCAAATATAGCGCCCTAGGCTTGCAAGAATTGCAACTAGGTCAACATGGCCGCACATGCCAATACGTGCCGCAAGCCATATTCCAAGTCGCTATGCCATTGGCACACGCAAAATATAGCGCCCTAGGCTTGCAAGACTTGCAACTAGGTCAACATGGCCGCACATGCCATTGGCACATGCCAATACGTGCCGCAAGCCATATTCCAAGTCGCTATGCCATTGGCACACGCCAAATATAGCGCCCTAGGCTTGCAAGACTTGCAACTAGGTCAACATGGCCGCACATGCCATTGGCACATGCCAATACGTGCCGCAAGCCATATTCCAAGTCGCTATGCCATTGGCACACGCCAAATATAGCGCCCTAGGCTTGCAAGACTTGCAACTAGGTCAACATGGCCGCACATGCCATTGGCACATGCCAATACGTGCCGCAAGATATATTCCAAGTCGCTATGCCATTGGCACACGCCAAATATAGCGCCCTAGGCTTGCAAGACTTGCAACTAGGTCAACATGGCCGCACATGCCATTGGCACATGCTAATACGTGCCGCAAGCCATATTCCAAGTCGCTATGCCATTGGCACACGCCAAATATAGCGCCCTAGGCTTGCAAGACTTGCAACTAGGTCAACATGGCCGCACATGCCATTGGCACATGCCAATACGTGCCGCAAGCCATATTCCAAGTCGCTATGCCATTGGCACATGCCAAATATAGCGCCATAGGCTTGCAAAACTTGCAACTAGGTCAACATGGCCGCACATGCCATTGGCACATGCCAACACGTGCCGCAAGCCATATTCCAAGCCGCTATGCCATTGGCACACGCCAAATATAGCGCCCTAGGCTTGCAAGACTTGCAACTAGGTCAACATGGCCGTACGTGCCATTGGCACATGCCAAACACACACGTTGGTAGCCTAACTTGCAAACCGTGCTACCTACCACCAAGGCATTCCGCACATGCCATTGGCACATGCCAAACACACACGCTGGTAGCCTAACTTGCAAAACCATGCAACCTACCACCAAGGCATTCCGCACATGCCATTGGCACATGCCACACGCGCCATTAGCAGCACCACTTGCACTCAAGGCGCAACCAACGAGATATCAACACAAAACTGGGGGATGCTTCTTTAGGGTTTTGGTTTGGCGGTCACAGCATGCAGCGTACACTACGCTCACATTAAGAAAGCGTGAAAAGGAATAAAGCGGTCAAATAAATGAGGAAATAATGGTGAAAACGTTTTCACCCATAAACACCTTGCGGTTACCACCTCCTCCCATTATTTCACCCTTTACTCTCTTCCTTCATGAGGCCAGGGTACGTTTCAATCTCGACTTGTATAAATAGGTCTTACCTATTTCCACCAGACAACAAGTCTCGGTCAGGAGAAATATACTACACTTACACTCTCAGAAAGGCAACTTTGCAAGCTCTCTCAAAAGATTCCATCTCTTGCAAGCTTCCTAAGCTTTCACTTTCTGATACAAGTCGAGACACTACTCTCCTCAACACCTTTCTTTGCTTCCCTCCCCAAATCAACCCTTCTCCTCCACTTTGTGACCGAAGCAAGTCTGGAACGGCCATTTCTTGGTTTAGGCCGGACTTGTACAGATCGATCTCTCGAACCTATAAAGTGCTCACGTGCAGCACATTTGTTTAGGGTTTGAATCAGTTTCTCACTCACCCACCGAAATTACCGAAATCAGCAGAAACGATTTTCACCCATAAACACCTGAGAGTATTCAATTCTGTACAAGGTCCCGGGGTTTTTCTGCATTTGCGGTTTCCTCGTTAACAAAATATTGCTGTGTCATTTACTTTATATTTCCGCATTATAATTGTTTTATTATAATTAAAGTAAATTACACAAATTTTAATTCCTATGTACTTGATAAGGGAATCCTATTGTGTTTGGTTAAGTCCGAACCTTTTTATCAAGTAACATACTTCGTTGTTGTATTGTCTCGATCTCGTATCCATAGACGATCACACGAAGTGTGAACCGATTAGTTGTATTGTCTCGACTCAGTCCATAGACAATCACTTTCGGAGAAAGGACTTATAGGTAGGAAAAGTTTTAGCTTGAGGTATATTTGGGTACCCTCGCCTTTTCACTCTTGAGTGCTTTTGCACTATTAGTCCCCTATGTAACTATATCACCTGTATCATTTACATACGGTTCAGTAGCAGTAAGTGATGCTTAATCAGTCAGTGACAAATCCATGGAAGACGAAGAGTTTTTTTTTTTTTTTTTTTTAAATATTTTGATGTTTCCGTGCAACATGAATTGCTTTCTCAAATCCTGTAATATATTTAAAATATCTTTGGAGATAATATTATGGAAAGTAAGTCTCATCTTAGCTTGAGCCGAGCTACATCTACAGGTTAGTCGGGCCTGTAAATGGTACGGTTTGATTTCAATAGATCAGTGGCCATAAGGTTAAGTGAAAAATTAAGTTAAAAATTGAAGTTGGGGGATCCGTTCCCCTTTCATCATATTACAAGAGAAAAAGTGGTGAAATAAAGGGAAAAGAATACAATAAAGGCTAATTAGCAAGTCATTGGTCAATTTGGGAGTAATCACGGTTGATGATGATGTTGGTAACGAAAGAGTACTTTACGTATGAGTTTCAGGTGAGAAACTTTAGAAAAATGATCATTCTTTAGCGGAAGATATTAAGCAGCAATGATGTTCCCGATGCATTATTCATTAAACAAGAAAAAACTCTGAAATGACGAGGGTACCAAGTACACTACAATCTTTTCGATATCAGCATATAAGTTCGATACCTTGCGTAATCTAATATAAACAGAGACTATCAAGAAGATAACAAACCACAAGGCATACACTTGGTATATAGTTTTAATTCGCAACCAAACCTAACTATAGGGATCAACCCAAGTGTTGGATTAACGTATAAGTGCAATTAATTTAATTATAACTTAAGCAATTATAATGCGGAAAGTAAAATAAAAGAACACAACAAGATTTTGTTAACGAGGAAACCACAAATGCAGAAAACCCCCGGGACCTAGTCCAATTTTGAATACTCTCAAAATGAAGCCGCTATAGTTGAGACCAAGTAATTTATCCATATTTACCTAGTTTCCTCAGTATCCATGCGCCTACAACCAATCTGTCCAACACATGTGAATCCTAAGATAGAGTCCACTATCTTAAGTTGCTTCAGTCGCTGTGAAGACTTTAAGTACTCAACTCCTTTGGATCGTCTTTTAAACAATAAATTACTAATTTGTTTGGTTACCGCTATATCAATCTCAAAAAGTAAATTAGAGATTTATGTTGAGTACAACAAATGCTCTTATGTTTAAATCAATAAACTCCTTTGTCCGACTTAGATCAATCAAGATCTAGATTACCGAAATAATCAGATCCAAACTTACAAACTATCAGATTCAGATATACGGAAGAATACCAAATGATAGGTTTCCGATCTACTACGACTATTTAATCAATCGCCTATCAAAGATAAACGAGATATAGTCGGATCCCAGCCGATCAAGTTTGTGTACCGAGCAAATCACTAAGATACGAAACCAATAAGAAATCTTCTTGTTTTCAAATCTTCAATGTTTTCTTCTGTATCTGCACAACCAAAATTGATTCCATCTTATGATCGATCGAGTGCATAACAAAGTCTGTTAACAATGGATGATCACAAGTCAATGTCAGATCTACAGAAAGATCTGAACTACAGTTAATACCTTGATCTAGTTTGAGTGACCTTATGTCAGAAGAGAAGGCTCTTAAGAAAAATCAAACCAGGTGCAATCAAGAGTTAACAACCGTTAATCAATCAAATCAATATTCGAAAACTGAAACAACAATGCACTTCTAGTTTCCTACCAACGGTACTAGTAGATGCATCTTGATACCAAATAAGTCTTTAAACTAGCGGACGTAAGAGATTTCTCCTAATTAGGTTATTTTTCTTTTTAATATAGTATTACGAATAATATTATTAGTCGGCTACAACAGTGACTACAAAATAAAGTGCTAGCCTCAGGATGAGTTTGTAAGAAGAACAAACTTCACTATTTATTGACCAGGTAGTTTGGACACCAAGGAATTTCCATAACCGAAAATATTCTCAAGATATGCAATAAACACCTAGATTCAATTTTGTCTAATACCAACCAATATCCAACTGTATAACCGAAATCCCTAATGGATACAACTCAATATTAGCTAGCATACAAGATACTTAACTAATATATCTTCAAGAGATATGTTTTTCTTGCTGGAAAAACAACATAAGTATTCGAAAATCTTAACAAAAAGATTCTCAATAATTTCGGTTTGGGATCTCACCTTGAGTATCAAGGAATATCTTTGAACAATAAAAGATAAGATTTTTGCATATGTTCAAATTACTTACTATATATGTCGACATATTAAACTTCCATATTTTGCAAACCCAATTTCCAAAATCATACAAACCTTAAAGTGTACATGACTATAGAAATTGGTTTTTCATATGGGGATCGATTCTACCATGACTCCCAATGTAGGTAGGGATCGGTTCTACCTTGACTCCTAACATAGGTAAGGATCGGTACTACCTTGATTTTCAACATAGGTAAGGATCAATACTACCATGGTTCCCAACATAAGTAGGGATCGTTCCTGCCTTAAAACTTCAATGAAAACCTGACCACCAATCCTATTGATTTCTTTTTTACTACGAAACAAGTTTGTAAGTCTACTTAAACTCATTAATCCAACATAGTTTTCTAGGCATGAAATCAATCTAATAAAAACTTACAAAGATTACGTCTATGTAGCAATTACGAAGTTCAAAAGATAAGCATTATACTTTGTAATTCAATATACCAAGATTGTAAAACACCTTGTACATTCTTCCTTGACTCTTTGATCATAATAATATGATTAAGTCTCTAATACTAGAGTTTCATGTATATAAATTTGCATATTATGTTTTCAATCTAAACGACTTGAAAGTGACGTAACAGAAATGGAAACAAGTCAAGTCTTGTATTACTAACCTCAAGTGGAAGGGTGATGTCTTCGTTGATGTCGGTACGTCTTCAAAATCTTCAGGTCTTTAGAGTAATGCTTGTATGTCTCAATATTTTTAGACTTTTCAGTCTAACCTAACAAAGTTGACTCTAGTAATCTAATCAAGCGATTTTTGAGTTTTGATACTAAAATATGACAACCAATCTTGACATACCAACACTTGGCGGGTCCAACCAAGCAATGCTCTAACAAACTCAAAATCCGAACAAATGCTTTTCGTTAAATGAATCACTCACACCTGGTACTTCTAGGCACTATATAAACAATGTGTCACGGTAAGAAGTACTGATTGCACCAAATTTATTGATTTACTCCAATTTTTTGAAACGTGGTTGCATCAAAACTTAATACTCCCCCTCTCCCGTGGAAAAAGATACTGCCCCTATTTGCACAATAAATAATATTGATTTTTTGGATTTATCACATTTATGTCTTGAAGTCTAACAATATAAGAAAACCTAGAACTAAATATCTTTCAAACTAGAGATCGAAAATTTATAGATTTTATGTCGTTTATTGTTTTTTTAAAGATCCACACAACGAGTATAAACACAACTACCAAATTATACATATTTACTAGAATAAAAAAAATATAAGAATCAAATTATTACAAATGAATGTTTTGGAAATACGTCGTATAAAAAGAAAAAGATATCTACAAAAATAAAATTCTTTTCCTCGTCGTAAGGAGTATATCTTAAACACGCACAACCTTTTTTTAGAATCAAAAATTCTGCTTGAACCGAGAAAAAAACTACACAAAAACCATGCTACTCACATACCTTTACCTGGTGGGGCCCAAAAGTGCCCCCTACAAATCCCAGCAGACATAGGCCCCATCTTCTTGTGAGTACTCGGTTTAGCTGTGGTTTTTTTTTGCCGTTCATTAAGAACCACTGTTTTAGAATAACCAATTTTTTTTTTTCTTGCAACTTAAGAACTTAAAATAGCCATTTATTATTTCATAGCTATGCACACAGCCTGCTGATATTTGTTTTCTATTATATTTATATATATTGAGTTGTGGACGAGTCTCACATTTTAGTACTCTTACAATTAGAGACGTAAGCGTGTCATGCCAGCACGTTTTTAGCACCACAACATGCTAAGATTTGAGCAGAACATGGCTAAAGTAGGGGAACGAGATAACAAAATTGCTTAGTGTACCGTGTTGTGTCTGGCTATTCAACACACCAGCACACGCGACAGATAAGCACACGTATGAGTAAGCACGCAACTACATGGACACCACAAGACTCATAACACATACAACATGATACAATACACAATATTTAGATGCATATTTCACAAAAATATTTATTCAGGCCATCTTTTTGACCATTTTTTCTTTTCGTTCTTTTTTATGCTGACTAATAATTAGTGATTTAATTAGTATCGTGTAAACTCAGACATATGCTTGTTTTTAAGAAGGGAGAATTTGTTCTTTTCTCCGTAAAGGATTCTTCCAACAATTCCTAATGAAAAGGCAAAAAAAAAAAAAAGGATTAATAAGTACCACCACTCCTAGATCTCCTACTATAAAATCCAATAAAAAGAAAAACTAAAAGAAAATTATGTATTTGTCCAGTAATCCACTTCATGTAAAATAATAGATAAACACATCGACTTGCCGTTGGGAGGAAGAACGGGAAACAAACACACTTGGAGAGCACAATACATCGAGGAGTTGGTATGCTGCATTTGAGAAGGGTCCTGAAAAAACCTATAAATTTAATTATATGAATATTATGCAATTGTTATAAACGTGTAATTTAGATAAGAATATCTAAGATAAATCTCATTTATTACTGGGATAGCCTATCTACAATATAAAGCACAGTTTGTTTCTGAGTGGTGGCCAGGATTTATTCTGGGCAAAGATAAATCTACGGTCGTGGTTGTGCAGACCACACCCATAACCCGCACGTGCGCCAAGGCTAACTTTGCCTATATGAGTGGTGGTCAGGATTTATCCTTGGCAAAGATAAATCAAAGGCTGTGATCCTCCGTGCCACACCCTACAAGTCGCACACGTGGTGTTCATTCCAATATTATGAATTAAAAATGAATACTCAAGTCAAGATATTGAATTTTAAAATTATAACATGGAGGTTCGAACTCATGACCTATTGTGTCATAAGAGTGGCCTCTAACCATTGTTCCACCTTGGTTGGAATTGATAAAAAGATAAATCAACAAAGGTTGTTTGTTCAACTTAAATATTAATTAGTATAAGTATTTTATTAATTAGTATAAGTGATTTGTCTAGAGAGAAGATAAATCTATGGTTATGGTTTGTTCAACTTAAATATTAATTAGTATAAGTGTTTTATTAATTTAGAAAACATTAATTTCTCATGATAAATGATTTATTAATTTTACATCATAAATATCCCTTAATTAATATTAATACATATCTCCATCAATAAGTAATAATTTTGACAAAAATTATTTCAATAGATATTAGTGGTGGTGGTGGTAGTAGAGGAAGAAGTAAGTGGTGGAAGCGGTGGAATGTGTTACAAAGTGGTGGAGGCGGTAACATTAGTTTTGGTGGAAGAAATAGTGGCGCTTGGATGGTTTTAATGGCGGTGGTATTAGTTTTTTCTTTTGAATCAAAAATAATAAAATTTTTTACATGATGGGTAACATTGTATTGTGAAAAGTATAGTTGGTTGTTTTTGACACGATCAAAAAAGGCGGATAAAAATACTTTTGGGATGATACCAAATCATATAAGACAAAATGGTTGTTTTTGGTGCCACTTTGCTATCTTTGGTAACCGTTAAATACGCATGATTTTCGGTATTAACAAAAAACATATAGTTGAATAAATTAATTGACGACCTAAGTTTGTTAAATCTAAACTTTATACATGACGTGTGGGATTAAAAGTTATAAGTGCGCCCAATATTCTACGAGGGATGGAAAATGGTGGTGGTGGAGAAAGAAGTAATATCCGGTGGTTTGTGGTAATCGGCGGTTTTGATGAGTAGTAATTGACTATGTTAATTATGTGTCTGCTACAAAAGGATAACACTATAAATTAGAAATGTGGTTGATCGTCTTAATGCTAATATAAACTCGGTTACAAAATACATGAAAATTAAGAAGAAGAAAAAAACATTTGGATGTCACGTTATATAATAAATAACACTAAAAACTACATATTTAGTATCAAGGTTTCTCCGTCCAATAGATAAATCTAAGGTTGTATTGAGATCCCGTAAGCATAGGGCGAGTTGGTCTTGGATTTCGAATGATAATGAATATAATGAAACGCTCCCTCTCGGTTTGTCCAATGAAAAACGAAACCTTCTAAAAAAATAATCAATCGAACAACACTTAGATGGAACGCATCACCACCAGTGTAAACTTCTCTCAATTGCTACATATCCAAAGTGAAATTTCTACAAATTAATCTGGTGATTTCCTCCTACCGTTATGGGGCATGCAATTAAATCTCTAATAGTGATTTTAAAGGTATTTAATAATTATAAAATTCTCTTATAAGTTTTGTTTATGCAAGTATTGATTTAACTTGGGTTCTTTTATATTTTTGTGTTAAGTTGATGACTTTTTAATTTGAATACATGTTTGGTTAACAAACTTTGATACATATAGGGTATTTTCTTTGTAGAACTGATGTTAGTCTCTCATTTTTCCCGTTATCACATTGTTTCGATCCCGTATTTGTAGACATTATTTGACTAATATTGGGGTATTTGTTTAATCTCAAGGCCGATTAAACCCAATGTGTGTTGTATACATTGAAGGCGAGGTGTCGGCTCTACCTTGAAACTAATAATTTTTCTTCGGAAGGTTAGTTGAATTTATGTAGATACAAATATCAATATGACTATGCTCTTTAAAACTCCAAATTACTTGAGTAACACTAGATGTGAGAACGTCATTCATGCACTACTTAGCATAGTTGGTGTGAAATCTTTTTATCCACGAATTTCTTCAATATTATGTTATCAATATGATTGAGAAAGAATCTTACACATGTTTTGATTTACTATTATAAGTTTATTTTTTCAACTCACATGTGTATATCTCAGCCTTCCAATAGCCAAGGGTTCTTCATTTTTATAACTCTCACATTTTGCAAAAAATAAATAAATAGTGTTTATCTATAGTAGGGAAAATATTATGGGTTTTTGCTTCACTCCTTAGAGTCTTAGTTATCAATAATTTCGGAACAAAAGTATTCATAAACATCATGGAGTTGGATTGGCAGTTTAGGTATATGTACTGTTAGATGAAATATTCTTTTTGAAGTTTGAAATTATGGTATGATGGAACAATAAATAGGGAAAAATTTTATTTACTGTATTTTTTATTTTATTTTCATGTTGGCACAACATTATTACTCCGTCCAGATAATAAATTGGAATAACATGCTTAAGTAAAAAAATAAAAGATCAGGTAACCCATTTTGTTTCCCAAAACCTATTTGAATATCAAAATAATTACTCACGAATAAAATGAAGCAAGAAAAATGTGAACAATATCGTATTAGAGACAAAACATCCCGTGCCGTTACGGCACGGGTTAAGATCTAGTAAATTATAAATGGAGGCTTTATTCTTTTGTTTCTGCACACTTAAATAGAATCTCATCTCTCTTCTTCCCCTCTACTTTTGTTTCTTTTCTAGTTTCACAGGATGTGATCAACACGATATGATATTATATGTGAAATAGTTTTACTAAATTTCAATTATACCGTGAAAACCATGTTATAAAAATGTCTAAAATATATTATATTCGAAAAATATAAAATAAATGTATATGTTGGCACGGCAAAATATAATTATGTATGTGTTGTGCCCATGTTCTATGAAAAATAATACCAGCACAGCTGAGCAATTTTCTTTACAGATGTAGATGCAGAAAATCCTACTTCTACATCCAAAGGTAATTAAACATGCACGCAAAGAAGCGAAGCAAACAAGGGAAGTAGAAGAACACATGATATACGTGGTTCGGCATGATTACCTACGTCCACGGGGTGAAAGTATGCTCTTATTATTTGATTCACAACTACAAGATAATGTTTCTCTCCAATATTCTAAGTGTACTCTCTCCTCTCCCTACTTGCTTGACCTTTGCCTCTCTACATGGTCTCTATTTATAATTACAGGTGACGATACAACCAGTGTTATAATGTTGGGCTTGGTGTAGCTTCCTTGATGTCCTTCTCGGGAGGTCAATTGATGCTTCAGTGATGCTTCGCTTGTTTAGGTCGGGATACCTAGCCGAGCCGAGTGAGACTTCCCTTCTACCATCTCGTCGCTTGATATCGCTTGCTTGGTATGGCCGATCGATGTCGCCCTTTGGGACCTCGACCGAGCTCTTCTTATCTCTTCACCCACCCCAATCGAACATTTATTGTCCTCGTGTCCGATGACCATCACATCATTACTTTCTCCCTTTCGCGTCGACGTCTCGAGTTGCCTCCGCTTCTCTTTCCTTGTGCCTAAGTGAAGTAATTCGGTACTTCTAGCGCATGCTTCCCCTGGTATGTCGTGGCCTAGGATTGTTCCACCTGCCCTTGTGGATTATCTTCTCCTACATTTATGCCCCTTCTTCCTCCCGTGTGATCAACACGTGGGGAAGAAACCGCCTCGTCTTCCCACGTCCTCGGGCATGCCGGATTTTACGCCATGCTGTTCCCCACTTCTTTTAGTTGCTGCAACCGGTTCACCTTCTTCGCCGGTTACCACAGAAGGGGTTTATAAGTTGCCATCTAAACCTTGTCTCCCTTCCATTTCCTTCTCTGCAACTTTCCTCGCTCTTTCTCTGTCTTCTCTCCATCGCTGTTGGCTGTGTTCCTGGCAGATTTCCTTCTTCTCTTCTCCATTATCCGGCATCCTCTCTATCTCTGCTACCGCTGCAATTCCCGGTTCCGGCCATATTCCGTCCTTCCTGCCGTTTTTCCCATCAGTTTTCATGGCGTCTTCAACTCCTTCAATGACGGAAAGAAGGTGTGTGAGTTATGTGTTTTCTGATGAAGATGGCGTTTCACTTGATTCCCTGTTTGTTGTAGAGAGTCCTTCCAAGTATGATTACCGCGCTCTAGATTCTATCTTTCCTGATAACCCATCTTCGTTTTCTTGTAGGGCTGACAAGAGGACTCCTAAGGACTTAACGGACGAGCAATACGTTCAACAGCTGAAAGATGAGTTCGGTCTTCACGGATATGATGTCAGGCTCTTGTCAGGCCAGAGGGGTGTTCTGAAGAAGGAGGATGTTTTGAGATTTCCTCATTCGGCCGAGGCGACCATTGTCACCAGGGGCCAGCTAGAGCTCGGGCTGCGTTTTCCTCTATATGATCCTAGTCGCCCGTTCCTGTACGAGGCCCTTTCTAAGATTCGTCCGTGCCGTGCCTTGGCTCAATGGAATGGTAACACTTTCCGTATCCTGTCCGAGTGGGAGAAGCGTAGTCGAGGCGAGTGTGCTCCTACTACTTGGTCTACCTACGATCCTTCCCAGGCGAGTGACTATACTCCTGCCAGTTTCACGATAATTATCGGAGCGAGACCACTACTAATGGCGATCTCGCCGGGTTTGCTGCCAGCCCTCATCGTCATAAAACTCTTCCCGAAGGAGTTAGGAGACTTCTTTTGGATGAAGATCCCGAGGGAAAGAGTTCCAACAAGCATGCCCGTCATACTAATGACACGGCTTGGGACCGGGTTCCCTTGGCTATTTCCGGTCCTCTTTTGAGTGGCAAATTCCCTCCTCCGGCCGAATTTTATCCTTTCTGGGTAGTCAATGTTGATCGGGTAAGTGTATTTCTCTGTCTTTCTAGTTTGATTGATCGGCTCGGGCGACTTGTGGGGTGATGTTTTGTTTTGGTGTTTTTCAGACTAAGTCCCAGGGTATTCCTTCTGAGGCTTTCGTTCATCGGAAGAGAGATAGAATTGCAGGAGCCGAGGAGGAGACAGGGAAGGTAACAAATATACTTATTATTTTTTATTTGACGTACATGTACGTGCCCCTATTTGTTGCCTTGCATGGTTCTGACATCGGCTCATGCACACTGAGGGTTGACAAGGCTGCTGGTACTTCGGCGAAGGATGGTGAGGATCCCGATGATCGACTACCTTTGTCACATTTCCTGGGGAGGTCGCCTCAGAAGTCGTCTGACGATTCGTCTGCCTTTGTAGGTGGGAAGCCCAAGGGAAGGGGTAAAGAACCTAAGGAGGATGCGTCTGCCCTGGAGAAGAATGTGCCCCGGGAAGTGGCTGATGAAGGGATTGTTCTCGCCGATGGGGTTGTGTATGTTGTGTCTGAAGGTGATGATGAAGAAGGTATTTTTGATGATGAGGATGATGCCCTTGGTAATGAGGGGGAGTCGGGTCAGACGGAGAAGTCGGGTGGTAGTGGGAACCGTGTGATCGACTGCGATGTAGAGAATGTTCTTTGTCGGGGGTCAACCGCTGAAGACTTTCCCTGCCGTGGTTCCTAATTCCAGCAGCAGTACCTCCTCCACCGTCTCGGGCACTATGTGCAACTCGCTTGGGGCACTTATCTCTCCCGATTTTGCCTCTCTGTCCGATGAGGAGAAGATCAATGCCGTCTCGTTGTATGAAGCTGGTTTGAAAAGTACCTTTGATCTCCTGGTGAGTTGAGCTGTTCGGGTGTTGCGTTCTTATTTTTGTTGAGTGCTGACTATGTTGGTGTTGTTCTTAGGATATCAACCGCTCGCTGTTGAATGCTGCCATCCAACGCAGGGAGGCCGTCGAGAGGGAGGGTCTTCGCCTCTCGTTGCAGCAGGAGCGCGAACGGTCTCGAGGGTTGGAGAAGGAGTTGGCCAAAACCCAAGGTATTCGTTTTACTCTCAGCTAATTATGATTGATCTTGTAGTGCCAATATCCTAAGTTTAGTACTCCCTGCTTAGCCGAATCTTCTAGTGCGGGAGGCCGACGCTGCCACAAGGTGTCGTTTGTTGAAGAGGGAAGCGAACATAGAACGAGATCACATTTCGAACTTACAACAGAGAATAGTTAATAAGGATGCTAAAATTGATCGTTTAGAAACCGATATTGAAGATCTTCAATCCAAACTTTATCGCTACGAGACTTTTGAGTATGTTCCCGAGGAAATTGATAATCTGAGGGCGAACTTAGCTCATTTTCAAGGTATAGCGGCCGATAAAACATTATTGGCCGACAACTTAGAGGGTCAATGTGGTCGGCTAAGACTTCAGGTTCGGGATCTGCATGCAGATCGCCTCCGGATCTTGGGGGAGAGGGACGCTGCCGAGAAGTGTAGCCGAGAGTCCCTTGAGAAGCTTAAGGAGTCCGTAAAGGTTTCTGAGGAGTTGGATTGGGTTCGTGCTCAATTGTCGGGTTTGCAGGCTGCCCACTCTCGACAGAGGGACGAATGGAGTGATCACAAGAAGTATTGCCCCACTAATGAGTTTAATGAACAGCGATATCTAGAACTTTCTTCGAAGATGTCTTCTCTCGAGTGTAGCCTGTCTGAGTCCGAGGAGTCCATTAGAGTAATTGCCCCTTTGTTGGAAGGTGGTGTGCCTTGTGTCGTGCTTTCCGTGTTGTTGTCTTGTTGCTATTGCTGTGTGACTGACCGTTCTTGTTGTCTTGGCAGCCGAGCAGAAGAAGGCAGCCTCGTTGGAAGAAGAGAACGTCCGTTTAAAGGGGAGGGAGGCTCATTTGCTCGATCGAGTGGCCACCTTTGAAGCGGCATCGGTGCGGCTGCAAGCGCAGGATCTTCTTTGAGAAGGCGAAGTTCAATGATGAGCTCGTCTCGAAGGTCAAAGCCGGTGTGAAGGCGGTGCTTGATAAGAAGCGAGCCGATGCCGCCGCCAAGAAGGCGCCTCGGGTTCTACTTCCTCCAAAGAGTGATCATGTTTTTTGCGGCATTTGCGTCGCTATCTTGCCCTTTTTCCCTGGGTTGTAATTCGTTTGAACACCTTTACTTTCTCGTAAACTTTGATTGGGGTGTTGCGTCGCCGATGTGGTTGTGTTTCTTGCTGCTAACATTGTTACGCATTTTACGGTTCTTATTTATGTGAAACTGACGGTGCGTGGTATAGTTTCACGATCTTGTTACGTATGCCTGCACAGATAAGTTGGTTAAGTTATGAATGCCGTTTTACGTCGAACACGCTCAATAAGGAGGGTCATCGGGCCCAATGCCATGTCCCGATTGAGGTATCTCATCACCGTCTTTTGAGATCTAGTGGAAAGGTAGTTGGTCTTTCCTAATTTCTATGGGATCGATACCCCAAGAAGTTATCGATCAACTTTCTTGGGCAAGTGATTTCGGCCACTTGCGCGGGGAGCAATGTTGACTGCTCGATTGTCGAGTACTCATGCCCCGACAATCGGCCGCTGGCTTCCAACCACCAGGGCCCTAAGACTACCTCGGCACTTGCACACTGTCATCGCCCCGAGTTCGAATAGTCCGTCTTAGTGTAAGTCGCCCAGGCACTTGCACAATGCCATCGCCCCGGGTTCGAAACGACCATTAGGACGCCATTGCCATATTTCCAACCCCACGTGGCCTTTTACGGAAATAAGTGACAGTATATCATACCTGATCTTATGGGTGATATAGTTTTAACCGCCTTGCGTTCCATGGTCGTGGCTCGGGTGTTCCATCGGGTTTTAGTATCTTGTAAGCCCCTTCGCCTACCTTTTCGACAATGGTGTATGGCCCTCCCCATCGTGCTGCTAACTTTCCGCCTTTCTTATCTCGTTCGTAATCAGGCAGATCTTTTAGTACCAACTGCCCAGGTTGGAATTCCCTCGGCCGTACTCGTTTGTTGTATTCCCGTTGGATTCTCCGCTGGTAATTTTCCATTTTCTGCAGGGCCATCTCTCTTGTCTCTTCTAAATCATCGAGTTTGGCTAAGATAAGATCTGCTGAGATGTTTCGCCTCCATGCCTCGGTTCTTGTGGTTGGTATCATTGCTTCTGTGGGAAGGATGGCTTCAGTTCCATACGTTAACATGAAGGGCGATAACCCAGTTGCTTCTCTGCGAGTTGCTCGATATGCCCATAGGACGTTGTAGAGTTCCTCGCACCATTCACCATATTCCCCGTCTAGTTTCTTCTTCATGTTATCGGCAATAGTCTTGTTCGTAATCTCGGCATGCCCGTTGCTTTGAGGGTATAGGGGTGTGGACTTGCTCTTTCGGATATTGTAGGTGTTGAATAGTAGGTCGATGTTCTTGCCCTGCAGTTGTTTCCCGTTATCAGAGACGATTGCTGCCGGTACCCCAAAGCGACATATGATGTGTTCCCAGATGAATCGGAAAACATCTTTATCTCGTATGTGTTTCAATGGCGCGGCCTCAACCCACTTAGTGAAGTAATCGGTGGCCACGATTAAGTACTTCCTTTGTCCCGAACCAACATGCAATGGTCCCACGATATCGATTCCCCACTTTGCAAAAGGCCAAGGGCTGATAACGGAGTTTAATGTCACTGCCGGTGCATGTATCTTTTTTCCAAATTTTTGGCATTCGTCGCATATGAGGGCCATATGTTTTGCGTCCTCATTCATGTACGGCCAGAAGTATCCCATGGTCTTAGCTCGTGCCGCTAGGCTTCGGCCTGAGCTGTGGTTTCCCGCAGCCCCATAGTGCAACTCATTGAGGATCGTATGCCCTTCCTCTTTACTCAGGCATCTTAGTAACGGTCCCAGGTATGATTTTCTGTAAAGGACGCCATCCCGAAGTTCATATGCAGCTGCTTTGCTTTTAATCTTGTTGATCTCGGGTCGCCCCTTAGGTAACTTTCCTGTTTCGAGGTATTCGTGAATCGGTTTCCTCCAGTCATCTGCCTGGTATTGGTCAGTGGTGGTTGCCGCGACGTGTGCGCCGATATCCACGGTCTCGGGTACCGAAGGCATTAGGACTCTCATGACTCTGATGCCGTCGACGCTTGGGTCTGTTAACATGGAAGCAATGTATGCCAGGGCGTCCGAGTGGCGGTTGTCCTTTCTGCAAATATGCCTAAACTTGATGCTCGGTATCTGACCGATGTAGAATTGGACGAGCTCCCAGTATTTTTGTAGAAGTGGGTCGTGTATGGCGTATTGCCCGCTGATTTGCCGGACAACTAGCTGTGAGTCGCTCGTGAGCCGTACCTCTTGGATTCCCATTTCCACTATCAAGCGCAAAGCATGCACTACCGCTTCATACTCTGTGACGTTGTTAGTTGCCTTAAACTCAAGCCTGAAGGAGTGGACCATCTTTTTCCCCTTCGGCGTCGTGAAAACCAACCCTAGACCCGAACCGTCTTTATTAGATGACCCGTCCACGAAAACCTCCCATCGCGTCGGGCTGCATGACTCAAGCAAGTCGATGGGTCCTCTCGGTCTTCCTCCATCCCGGGTATGTCTTCTACCTCGTCTTCGTCGGCGAGGGGAAGTCTCGCCAGAAATCGGCCATCGCTCGCGCCTTTACCGTTGTTCTCATTTCGTAAACGATATCGAATCGCTTTATTTTTGTGCACTCCATTTGGAGATCCGTCCCGATCTGGCTGCGTTGTCAAGTACCGACTCTATGGAGGACTTTGTTAGCACTCGAATCTTATGGGTTTGGAAATACGTCCGAAGCTTCTGTGTTGCAAATACCAGTGCTAGTATTAGTTGCTCGATCCTGGTGTAGTTTCTCTCGGCCGGGTTCATGGTCTTGCTTATGAAATATACCGGCTTTTCTTCCCCTTCCGCATTCTTAACTAGTACGGCGCTGATGGCGTGGCTGGTTGCCCCGAGGTATAGTGTCAGTACGTCCTTGGGTTCGGGTCTCTGTAGCACCGGTAGGCTTGCGAGGTGTTGCTTGATTTTCTGAAATGCGCCCTCGCACTCCTCTGTCCATTTAAACTTTTCCCCTTTCCGTAATGTCCCAAAGAAATCCTTGCACTTATCGGACGACCGTGAGATGAATCGCCCTAAGGCCGCCAAGTTCCCATTTAAGCGTTGCACGTCTTTAACTGTTACAGGCGACGGCATTTCCACGATGGCTCTGATTTTATCCGGGTCGGCCTCGATTCCTTTGTCGGTGATTATGTACCCTAAAAACTTGCTTGAGGTGACCCAAAAGGTGCACTTGGCCGGATTTACCCTCATCTTGTACCTCCTCATGGTTTGAAATATACCTCGGAGGTCGTCGATGTGATTGCTGGCAACCTTGCTTTTGACCAGCATGTCGTCCACATATACCTCGATGGTGTCGTGTATTCTATCTTCGAACATGTCTTCCACCAACCTTTGGTAAGTGGCGTCGGCGTTTCTTAACCCGAATGGCATTTTGGTGTAGCAACACAACCCTCTCGGTGTGAAGAAGGACGTGTGCTCTTGATCCTCGGGGGCCAGAGGTATTTGGTTATACCCTGAATATCCGTCCATGAGAGTAATCGCCTTATACCCGACAATGGACTCCACTAATTGGTCGATGCTGGGGAGAGGGAAACTGTCCTTAGGGCATGCCTTGTTCAAATCACTGTAGTCGATGCAAATTCGTACACCCCCGTTCCTCTTGGGGACTATCACCATGTTAGATATCCATTGGGGGTATTGGGCTTTCCGGATGATTCCCGCCGCGTACAACTTCTTTAGCTCAGCCTCCACCGCCGGCTGTAATTCAGGTGCGATTCTCCTCATCTTTTGCCTGATAGGTTTGAACTTGGGGTCTATCCGTAAGTGGTGCGAGCAGACTCCCGGGTCGATCCCTTCCATATCGTGCATTTGCCAAGCGAATATGTCCAAGTTTTCCTTCAGAAGAGCTATCAAATGCTGGGATTGTTCGTTAGTTAAGAGGGACCCTATTCTCACTAATCTCGGCTCCTCCTCAGTACCTAGATTGACTTGTCGGGTCGGTTCTAGGGCCGAAAAGTTTGGAGTTGGTTCGCCGACCGTGGTCGGTTCCTGTGATTGCTATAAGGCCTCTTTCCCCTCGGCTTCATAGGTAGCGATAGCCTGCGACATTACCCTTTCCATCTCCTTTCCTGCTTCTGCCTCCTTAGACTTCTTCTTCTCTTGACGCTTTCTTGACCGTCTCTCCTCATTCTGCTGGACGTCTATCTGCACGCACTGTCTTGCCGCCTGGGGGTCGCCTAACACTTCCACCACTCCTCGATACGATGGGAACCGCAGTCTTTGATGATAGGCCGAGGCGACTCCCTTAATTCCCGCCAGCCAGGGCCGACCCAGGATTGCTTCGTATGGTGATACCACATCAACCACGCAGAATGTGGTGAGCGTGTCAAGTAATCCCTCCCCGTCCGAGACTCGCAAGGTGACTTCTCCCTTTGGTACGGTCACCGTGCCGTTGAAGCCGTAAATCCGATAAGTTGACGGGATCAGGATGTCATCGGACAGTTCCATCCTTTTGAAAGTGTCATAGAACAGGACTTCGACTGAGCTGCCGCTATCCATCAGTATCCTTCGGACGCCCCATTCCTCAATCAGCAGAGTTATGACTAAGGGATCCCCGTGGGCCTGACCGTTCATCGGGACATCTTTCGCCGAGAAGCTGATCGGCTGCATCATCCAGGGCTCCATGGGCAGGGTTTTGGCCACACTGAAGATTTCTTTGCCCGATCGGTCCCTTTTATGGATTCTTGAGGTGATGCCTGTTCCCAAGTCATACCCTCGAGTGGCCGAGTGCGAGATGGTGTTGCAGGCGAACTGGGTGCCACGGTTGATTCTTATCTGGTACACCGGGACGTCGAGGCAAAGGGTTGGGTGTTCTTTGAGGTTTTGACGAAGTGCCGTAAATATCCATCTCGGATTAGGTCTTTGGACGATGTCTTTTACTTCCCTACAATCATTAGTTGAGTGGCCTCGGAACTGGTGGTAGTGACAAAACTCCGGGTGGTTCCTTGTCTCGTCAAACTGAATCCCTCTAGTCTTGGGGTATCGGATATCGTTCCTCTTCTCGACTTCTTTGAATATCTCCTCTAGGGGTGCATTTAATGGGGTGTACGACCTAGGCTCGTGGCGGGGCTTCTTTCCTTTTTCTACCCAAACCCTTTTGCTTTCTCCGTGATGCGGCGTGTTCGGCCTTTTCTCAGATCGCTTCATGGTTTCTCGGGGGGTCGCCTCTACTGCGGCGCTTGTTTCTTGTGCTCCTCTGTCTTGTGCCCCTTCTTGGATTTCCTCTAGGGCGATGTAGTGCTCTTGCATTTTCCGGATCTCTCTCAGCGTCTTAGGTTTCTCCGTGTACATCGCTACCCATATAGGATCTGATTTCCCTAGTGAATTTTCGAAGCCAAATATCTGCTGGTCGACCGGTACCTTCCCGATGTCCGTGCACAGCTTTCTCCATCTGTCCGTTAGAGAGCGCAGCGGTTCCCTGAATCTCCGGGCGAGTGTGAACAGCTTATTGACTCTGGGCCGGGCTATACTGTTGTGCATGTAGGTCTCGAGGAAGGTTTCCACCAAGGCCGAATAACTTCCGACAGATTCGTCGGGGAGAGTGTAGAACCAACTTTTTGCCTCGCCTTCCAAACTTGCCGGAAAAAATTTGCACATGACTACATCATAGTTCTTCCATTGTAGCAGGGACATTCCGTACATCTTGATGTGCTCGCCCGCATCGCCCGTGCCGTCGAACCTAGATGGGAAGACTGGTAACGTCCACTTGGGCGGGAACGGGGTTCGATCTAAATCCCTAGTAAACGGTGTCTTCTGGGCTTCGCTGATTACCTCTGCTAGCTTATCGTCCTCGCTGTTTCCTGTCAGTTTTCTGACCATTTGCTCGAGCTGTTCGATCTTCTGTTTGGTTATCGCGTCGACACCTTCACTCGTGGCCTCCTCCTCGGTCGACGAATCGTCGGTTGGTCCATACCCCCCCCCCCGGCTGATTAGGATCGGGTATACGTTCTCGGCTAGGGGAGGGGGGTAGGGTATTCCTCGACGAAGTATGGTTGCTAGAGGCACCTCGGCCCGATGATCCTCTCGGCCCCGTTCCCCTGTTTCGGAGCTGATAGTTTTCATGCTCTAAAGCCAGGTTCCTCCTTTGCAATTCCCTCATTAGGTCCTCTTGTCTTCTTTGGCTGGCCAGTATTGCGAGTAGCATCGGATCAGTGCTTTCGTGACTAGAGTGGCCATTCACTTGGGGTCCTGTGAGGTTCGGGGGTGCGGTTGGAGGTCTCGTCAAGGGGACGACAGGGGGGACGATCGGAGCTCCGGGATAGGTGGCCGCGGCGGGGATGCCCCGAGGGTGGTCGCCCCTAGCCAGATGTATTCGGCAAAGCCTCTCTCCTTCTAAGTCTAGCTGGTGCTCGGTTGGTTGCCTCCCTCGCCCCTCCTGTGTCGTCTGCACTTCCTCTTCGTCCTCTGTGTCCGATGCAGTTCTCCCGTCTTCCATGTGGTCCTCATTGCCTCGCCCCATCTGACTTGGGTTGACTCTCAACATCCCAGGCGGTAGATCATTATCTCGGCCCAAATCGATTTCCTCGTCGACAGTAGTCATGCCCTTTATCAAAGTCTGAGCCTCGCCCTGGTTGCTCGGCTGATAACCTTCGTGCCGGGAATCAGTGAGTCCTTCTTGTACACTGGACCCCGCTGTGGCTCGGTTCCTCAGGATCCTGCTCGTCCTGGAAGTACTCGCCATTATCTTCGGTGTCGTTCTTGTCCCTGGGCTCACCTACCCGTCCGTACCTACGTCAGCAAATTGACCACACTTACTTCGAACCGCTTTCGAAAAGGTTAAGGATGCAGTACAGCAGTTGTGTGCAGAGTGAAAAAGGTTCTTATAGTACGCTTCCATTTATGTCAGCGTGTCGGTCTCAGCGATCAGGTTGTTTTGGCCATAAAGGACAATTTTTGAATAGTTGTCCCGACATATAGCTTTCGGTGCTTTCCCAGTGCATTAATCATTATTTGTCCTAACATTCCTAACGCCAGAAGTCATTAATCGTCCGTACGCTAGATCGGAAGATTTCTTTCATGACGACGATAGATAGTAATGACGACCCTTAACAGCCGTCGTGCTGATGACCCTAGGATTTTTACAGTTTCCACTGATGCTATGAGGCTCTTAGCGTAGGATCAAGGTGAGACTCGAACCGCTCACTATAATCCTGCAGGCCATGGTTTCCGAAGACTAGGCTCAATGATTCTGAGCTAGCCTTGTTTCCACCATTACCGTGCTTCGTACATTTTGCTAAGATGAAGACAGGTGTGAAAAGAAGATAGATGCAACAATATCCCTCCTTAGAAGATAGATCTGGCAACCTACGCGTTGCGCTTGTTAGAGTCTTTCATTTAGCATCAACTATCCTCACTAGATGTCGATAGGAGCTGTTGAATCTCTCTTTTAACAGGGTTTGAAGCCACAGATCACGGTCAGCGAGATGGGATCCCCTTTTAGCTTCTACCAACATCGAAAGATGCTATTTCGGGAGCTCATGGATCCTCCGATAACTCACTGAGGTGTCTTAAGCAAACAGCCTATCTTGACGGAGCGGTCTCGACGACTTTGCTTAAGCGGAAAACATGTTCTACTTGGAAAACAAAGACTATTAGTTAGAACACAAAACGGACTTATATCGACTAGAAACACAAAGTGAAAAACAAAGACTTTCGAAGATAACAAAGACCTTCGAAGATAACAAGTAAAAACACAAAGCTAACTCATATCAACTCGACAAGATGTTGCTAAGAAAACAAAGATAACGGGCCAAAAGAGTTTCTCCCCTAGCATCAACCAGCACACAAGGTGGCTTAGGAGCTCGGATTTTCCTCTTTTGGTGTCCGATTTCAAGGTATCCGGAGATGTTATACGCTCCCCTTAGTCGGCGCCAGAATGTAGATGCAGAAAATCCTACTTCTACATCCAAAGGTAATTAAACATGCACGCAAAGAAGCGAAGCAAACAAGGGAAGTAGAAGAACACATGTATACGTGGTTCGGCATGATTACCTACGTCCACGGGGTGAAAGTATGCTCTTATTATTTGATTCACAACTACAAGATAATGTTTCTCTCCAATATTCTAAGTGTACTCTCTCCTCTCCCTACTTGCTTGACCTTTGCCTCTCTACATGGTCTCTATTTATAATTACAGGTGATGATACAACCAGTGTTATAATGTTGGGCTTGGTGTAGCTTCCTTGATGTCCTTCTCGGGTGGTCAATTGATGCTTCAGTGATGCTTCTGCTTGTTTAGGTCGGGATACCTAGCCGAGCCGAGTGAGACTTCCCTTCTACCATCTCGTCGCTTGATATCGCTTGCTTGGTATGGCCGATCGATGTCGCCCTTTGGGACCTCGACCGAGCTCTTCTTATCTCTTCACCCACCCTGTCAGAACATTTATTGTCCTCGTGTCCGATGACCATCACATCATTACTTTCTTCCTTTCGCGTCGACGTCTCGAGTTGCCTCCGCTTCTCTTTCCTTGTGCCTAAGTGAAGTGATTCGGTACTTCTAGCGCATGCTTCCCCTGGTATGTCGTGGCCTAGGATTGTTCCACCTGCCCTTGTGGATTATCTTCTCCTACAACAGAAAAGCGGTCCGCATACGGGTGTGAATTTTTTCACTGCATGCAAAGAGAAACTAGTACTAGAAGATTCTACGGCTTTATCAAGAAAAAGTAAAAAAAAAAAAAAAAAAACTCATCACTTTGGTGTACGTACATGCATATTTCTCAGGATTCTCACTTCTGAGTGAAATCAGAATAATAAACTGTAACAATATCACGACCCTTGATCTTCTGAGATCTATGTTAGTCTCGTTATGTCGCTGTTATTGATCATACCTGACATCCAAGCGGTCCAAGCAACGACAACAAGGAAATGTCTCTCTGCCCTGCTATATTCTACACAGTACTCATTTCGAAGGAGAAGTAATTAATGATGAAAACTTCCGAAAATCATGGAAAGAGAGTGATGATCAATCGGACCAACTTAACTTGCAGCTGGACCATCTTATATACCATTGAATCCATCTATTCAAGAGCTTTCTTAATTAATCTGTTTTTGTGTTTCTATATACCGAAGTATATGAAAAATAAGAATATAAGAACAACTATTATATTTCCTAACTAATACTGGCTACTGTAGTATTGTTGATCTTCATAGATAACTATCATCTGCATTGTCATGATGATAGAATCTAGAGCTATATATATATATGAACTAAAGGACATGGAACCGTAAAGCTTATCACCAGATCAGTAAAAGAAATTATGAGAGCATTACCAGATAACTAATAACATTGTGTGCATGCATGGAAGGAAAATGATGATAAAAGTTTCAGAAGCTTAATTAAAGAAATTAAGTTAACTTTAGCCCTTGAAAGGTTCTCACTTTGCAATACTATAATGCAATGAGCTTAAGGAATTATATGGACGTAATGATCCGATTTGATGACGAGGAGATAAGTTGTACAGTTATTTTTATTTACGTAGTAATATGGTGAACAACGAGAGAAAGCAGAGAGAGCAGAGTCTAGAAAACATGGATAGATGCCAATCGATAGAATGATCATTAACAATGGAGACTTGATCGTTTTGGACAAGATCACAAATTATCTGGTGATGAACCTAACAACGGAGTGATGAAAACTTGAGGACGTGTTACATCTTCTTCTTCTTCTAGAAGACTCGATTAACTATGGAGATGTTAGAACATCATCACCTTATTTTACCTTCTGATCCATCATTAACTTAAATTCTCAAACATCATATTATTGCTCAAGCTTGCTGTTGCTGTATTGTAGATCGTTGACTCCGCTCTCCACTTTGACGAAATCTATTACTATAGACTCTGCTCTACACTTTTACCGAATCTCTGGATGGAATTGGTAACTCCGCTTGGATTGGGGAGATATATGCCTAATTCCATCAAGCTATATATACAACGATCGAACCGTCGATTAGCAGTTAATTAAGTGTCTATTTTATGATAAAAATATCTTAAAACCAACTTTGTGGTGGCTGATTCTTAGGCTAAAAACACAGCGAGTAAAGTTGTAGAATGTACTGGGATAAACTGCCCTCTAGAGTCTAAACTGTATTGCGGATTTTCTTGCTGCTAATCCACGTTTGTGAGGCTCTACGCTCTAGGTTTTGCTATATATGGAAGTACAATTTTATTAGGGGAAAAAAAAGAAGATTAAATCAGCTCGGTCTTCTGTAACAACGTATAGTTGTTGTTTTTTTTTGACGAAACAGCAGTAACTAGTTTTTTTTTTTTTTTTGAATAAAAAGGGTGATATTAAAAGGAAAGGCAAAGCTACGAAACGAAAAGTATCTTGTTAAGTACAATCAAGGAGGAAGATGATTACATATGAATATCATCTCCCAATTATTCAGAATTTGACCAGCGTCTACGAAACGAAAAGTATCTTGATTACAACTCCGCAAAACTAATCAAGACCTTTATCTCTTCCACTGTCTTCCCACGGCCTCCAAAAACCTTGTTATTTCTCTCATTCCAGATATTCCATGCCACAGCAAACAACATGATAATCCAGACCCTCTTGCATCTCTTTCTGAAAATGTTTCCAGGCTCCCAAACTTCAAACTGTTATTATTGTCTTAGAGTAGCAGGAGAAGTCCAAGAAATTTCAAATGCTTTCACAAAGTGCATCCATATTTCATGATCATAAGTGCAACGTAAGAAAAGATGATCACCACTTTCCACAGCATTATTACACAGTGGATAATCATCAGTATCAATGTTGGCTCCTCTATGTCTTAGCAATAACTAGTAGTATAGCTATATAATTCAGTTTCAGTCCACTAACTTTCTAAAAACAATTTATTGATTACATTACTGTTGCAAATCTTAGTACTTGGGGACCATTAACCAAAACACGCGTTGAAATCTTCGCATCACAGTAAGACAAAGGAGACAACGTAGCTCGTTGTAACTTGTAATTGATGAGTAAGTTGCTTCTTCATGCAAACAACACATGATGGGTTTCAATGATTTATGTCCCCAAGACTCGAGAGTAATTAGTTACTCCTATTAATTAAGGCATGCAACAATAGTTACTGATAACCATATTAATTACTTTTATAATTTCACGTCCTCTTCCCGTGTGATTAATAAATTAATTATTGATTATTTCCTAGCGTATTAATACTTTTAACCGAACTGGGACGTAAACCTATTTATTTTTTATATGGATGCCAGCAGATACAACAGAAGTACAGTACTGATTTATTTTTATTTTTTTTTTGATGGAGAAGTAGTACTGATGATACAGGAGTAAGTCACAACTGCAGCCAGATAGGTAAATTCAGTGTGTGTGTCATTTACGTGTCGCATGTACGGAAAAACAGACCGGTTGGATTTTTAGGGAGAGAGAACCGTAATTTGAAGAGTATCACCGCGTACTATTGCAACTATGAAAAATCTGCATGCGTATACACTTAATGGATGGAAGATAAGTGATACAAGTCTCGGTATGCGCTAATGTGCAGACAAAAAGGAACTTCCAAAAACTAGTAAAGTTGTAAGACTAGCTGGGGGAAAATGTTTAATCATGTTTTACACAGCATAGACGCAAGTTAAGTTTTTTGTATCGACAAAAATTTAGTGTTAGCGTACGTATTTCGGACTCGGATCATTAGATTGATACCCAGTGACTTTAACATACAATAACTACAACAGAAGTATTAAGGGTTAAGTGACAAAATGTCCCAAAATGGACCAAGGTTGTGAAAATGCTCCGGACGTTAGGGAAAGATTAAAATGCCTCATTCCGTTAGATTTTCCGTTAGAGAGAGTTAAGTAGTCGAAATTGCCCTTCAGGGTATATTGTTCATAATTCAGGGTTCAATGTTTAAAATTCAGGGTTCAGGGCTTAGGGTTCAGGGTTTGGGGTTCAGGATTTAGGATTCAGGTGGTGGTGGTGGTGGTGCGATGGTATTGGTGGTGGCAGCGATGGTGATAGTGGCGGTGGTGGTGGCGGTGATGGTGGTGGTGGCGGTGGTAGTGGTGGTGGCAATGGTGATAGTGGCGGTGGTGGTGGTGGCGGCGGTGGTAGTGGTGGTGGTGGTGGAGGAGGCGGTGGCGGTGGTGTTGGTAGTGGTAGTGGTTGTTCTAGTGGTAGTGGTGGTGGCGGCGGTGGTGGGGATGGTGGTGGTGGCAGCGATGGTGGTTGGTGGTTGTTCGTTTGGTGGTGGCGGTGGTAGTGGCGGATTGTGGCGTTTTGATTAAGAAGGATAAAAATGGAATTTCAAAACTCCATTGACCGGTCAAGATGCCCAATTTTGATCAAAATGCCCCAAAACTAACGGAATGGGAATTTTAATCTTTTCCCTAACGTCCGGGACATTTTCACAACGTTGGAGTCCATTTCGGGGCATTAATACTAATTTTTAACCACAGGGGGTTTTGCCATGTAGAGAATTGAATATAAGCTAGAATGCACTTTGTTGCTATATATTATGACAGAACTTGATGCTTCCTCTCCGCTAAAAATGGTTTATGTACTTCCTAGTTCCTGTAGTGATGCTTAATCATGCTATCTAGGTGGATGATGAGAAGACATTTTAAAGACTAGGCCACATTTGGATCTCTATATGCGACAAAGATTATATGCGACAAAGATTAAAACAGCTGCGAGATTAAGGTAGCAAATCTTGAGCTTCAAAAGTGTGACGGCATTAGATATTTGGCACACCGAAACAACTGAACATAATGGGACGATCTCCCCTGCATTTAGTCATCGTCATATATCTCTGCTTCAAAGAAAAATTTCCGCTCATACTTGGTTAGTAACCCGATATTTGTACTTCTTTCTCTTATAAAAGAGAAAGAGATTTGCATTAGAAAGTTAAAGCTTCTGCTCCTCTTAAATGAACAAGTTAAGCGTTCCTAAATTATTAGCAACAGTTATTTTGAGTCACCAAAATCCTAATTGATACAGGCATTCTAATGGAGGCACATGTCAAAGATGTTACAATTTCGCCACATATTCACGAACGACTATAAGCATTATATCTTCAAAAGTGTACATCTGTTCGTGGTGGTAATCAAAAATATATGTGGCACATGAAGTATAAGACGGTACACGAAAATACGGTGATACATCAAAATGTTAGTGTTTTAAGCTCGGGGTCTTGTCATCAAAATGTTTGTGTTTTAAGAACGCGTCAAACTAGTGAAAACACTAACTGTAAACCTTAGTACGTTGAATCACGTTAAATCCAGTATAAACGCCTTAACGTCTCATATTTCTCTTGTTTGTTTTTTTCTTACTCTCAAATTTAGATCCATGTTTTTTTTTTTAAAAGGTTTTAAGAGGAAAAAGTTTAGATCCGTTGTATTAGGTTCGGGTACGTAGCTTAGATCATAAGTAGTCACGTAAAAAAAAAATTATGAAAAACTGGCAGATCGACTAAGAGTTAACTCTTCTGCGAAGATTTATGAAGAATTAAAGGGAGATCAAGTGATGTAGAACTAGTGTTGGTGCAAAACAAGATCACGGTAACATACTCTAAGTGCAGAAAAAGTTGCGTGAGTGGTTGTTCCTCTCGATGGTGACACTGACACTGACACATGTGCTTCCTAGCATCACTTTTAGCATTCACTATATAAGTTTGCTTGTGTTGCTGCATTGTTGTGCTCGGCAGAAAAATGAGAAATAATGCGCCCAGCTAGAGATGTTTAGACAAGTAGTGGTGGACAGTTCAAAGTAAGTCTTGACTCTGATTAATATACGAGCGCGTAATCGCATCCTATCTTCTGTTTTAATCCCCTGGAAGGGGATGGTTAATATATGATTGGCTTAGGCCTCTTCCTATGCACATGCCAAAAAAATGGTGTTTGGCATGCCAGGTGGCATGCCAAACCATTTGCGCCACTATGGGGAAACCGCTGAGCGATCGAATCCCTAGCGAGCGATAATCATAATATCTCCAGCGATAAAGACTTTATCGCTGCCGATATTGTCAATATCGCTCGATAAAAATAATAACGCTGGAGATACAATTGTTATCGCCAAGTAGTTATTCTGCAACGGCTAGTTCCCCATATGGTTCCTATATATACACCATTTTACCTCGACAGAAAACTCACACCTGCTTCTAAAGATATTACTCCTTTATTCTCAATTTTAAGCTTCACAATGTCGAGATCCAATGAAGAAAGGGATATTATTATGAATAGGTTCAAAGTTACAGACAAGAAAGTTATCGTATGAGGTTGCAAGAAATTGACGAAGAGGAAGTCAAGATGAGAAACTAACCAAACTTTGATGCTTGTACATACGGGTCAAATACCAAGAGTTCTAGAGCCCAAAGAAGTATTATCAAGAAGATATACGTATCGAGGAGGGAATTTTACCATCGAAGCTCATGCACGATTATTTTCTTCCCAATTGTGTGTACTCCGATCGAGATTTTCAAGGTCGATTCCGCATGCCTCGTCATCCGGTGAAAAAGATTATTGAAGAGCTTTGTCGAGTGGAACCTCAATTCAATTATCGGTTTGATGCACCGAATATTAGAGGTCATAGTCCCGAACAAAAAGTTACTTCGGCTTTAAGGATTCTAGGTTATGGCACTCCAAATGATGCGAATGATGAGTACCTTCGTATGGGTAAAACAACTTCTTACACTTACCTTTCATTGTTCTGTGAAGTAATGATTAATCATTTTGGTCCAACATATTTACGAAAACCAACCGACAAAGATGTTAGACAAATATTAAGGGAGAATGAGGAAAGGGGATTCCCAGGAATGCTAGGTAGTCTCGATTGTATGCATTGGGTATGGCATGGATGCCCTGTTTATTGGGTTGGTCAATATAAAGGTCATTATCCAAAACCAACGTTATCCTAGAAGCCGCTTCTTCTTACGATTGTTGGATATGGCACGCTTTTTTTGGTCTTCCTGTTCACAAAATGATATTAATGTTTTGCACAAGTCGCCTCTGTTTGAAGATTTGAAGTATGGAATTTCTCCATCTGTCCGTTTCATGATCAACGGCCATCAGTACACTCATGGCTATTATCTTGCGGATGGTATCTACCCAAAATGGTCCACCTTGGTTCAATGCTACCGTCGGCCTCCTGCCGGTGCATTGGGCCGTTCATACCGATATT
The DNA here is from genome assembly GCA_023531295.1 of Papaver armeniacum. NCBI lineage: Eukaryota > Viridiplantae > Streptophyta > Magnoliopsida > Ranunculales > Papaveraceae > Papaver > Papaver armeniacum. Next base: position 76,785 of record JAJJWW010011378.1, on the reverse strand, counting down.
TTAACGATGCCCAAATGGCACTGAGGAAGGATGTGGAACGCGCTTTTGGAATTTTGAAGAGGAAGTTCGCTATCATTTGTGGCCCATATCGTGGGTTGAGTCCTCGTGAAATGCACAAGACTATGCTCACTTGCATAATTCTTCATAACATGGTAATTCAGAAAACCCGGCGTGATTCGGATTGGATTAACTATGATGATGAAGATTTGAGGCCGGGATTCGACACCGAAAGAGGCCTCCCGCAAGGAATTATGGTCAAATGACTAACTACATTCGAACCGTAATTTGTATGACCAGTTAAGAGATGATCTCGAGATTGAATCTTTGGGCGAGCATGGAAGATGATTTTATGTATTTTTCTTAATGTTTTAGCTTCATTTAAGTTATGTTATGTATTGTTATTTTTCTAATTAATAAGCTTCAACATTTCATTTCAAAATAATATTAATTGGAATGCATAACAACATATCAAATTAAAACTTAAACTGCTACATTAAACTAGTACTAAACTAGTACATTAATCATTTAGAGGAATTATTTCATCAAACTCATCATCGGTTCCATCATCATCATCTTCTTCATCACGGTTGTTAGTAAATCCAAACTTGCTTTTCAATCTGTGCTTGAATCTGTCAAATTCGATTTGCCATACATGCGATTCTTTGGGCATTCATAATTGAGGTGTTAGCTTGAAGAATGTTATGCTTGTCATAGTCAAACCGAATTTTTCTTGAGAAAGACGACTTTTCTTACTCTCCCGGTTTTGAAATTTCCTTTCAATTGATCTTTGCTTCTCGACGGTCTTTTGATGTTCCATAAACTCCGCCATGTTAAATCCTCCGGAACTCCCTCCTTCTTGAGCTAATTTTCTAGCAAGTTTTGCCCGATTCCTCCCTGGAAGTTTTCCCTTATTATTACCATCAACATAATTATTGAAAACTACGTTGGAATTTGAGCTTGTAGGGGTATCTGGTGAAGAATTTGATGGACCTTGTGAAAATGGTAAAGAATTTGGTGTTGAGGGAGAAGAATTATATGGTGACTTTTCAGGTACTATTTGATTATTTACTAAGTAATCGGGATTAAATTTGTTCAAACCCTTCAAAATATGATAACAACTTTCGAAAGCAAACTGTTTACCATGTTTTCGTTGCCAATCTGTACGAACCTCTCTTTCAAAATCAACATCAGTCTGACCACTTGTCCTTTCCTTTTCTCTTGGCTTGCATTATCAATGCAACATAAGCGGCTACTTCCCTTTGTTGATTACAATGAAGTGTTCGACAATCCTTTTGCATCACGACCATTGATGTTCATGGTTTGTTCTTCATATTTTCGAAATATATTATCCCACATGGTGTTACCATGTTGGTGTGCACCACCGATACAATCTTGGGTAAAAAAACATAATTACGACAAATACATTCATCTTCTATCATGGTGTATTTTGCACCACAGACTCGATTCTTCTTACCTTTTCCTTGAGTTTGTGCTTGTGAATCCATTTTACAAGAAAATATAATTGTAGAGGAGTTGTGATAGTTTTAGATTTGAAAAAGATTGAGAAATTAAGAAATTCTAGAGAGATTTAGAATTTTTGGTGTGAGTTGATATGAGTTTGAAATCAGGTATTTATAGAGGGGAGAAATTGTAGCCGTTAGATGAAGATCTGGTCAGTGATTATCATAGTATCGAGCGATAGCTTGACTGTCGATGTCGAGTGAATGACCATCGAACGATTCTTTGACCATCGAGCGACCGAGACTCTATCGCTCGGCTGAAACTCGTCGTGTATGCCTATATGCCAGGAAAAACATATTGGCATATGAGTTTGGCATACCCATAGTGGGTGCATATATGCCAAATACCATGTTTTGGCATGTGCATAGGAAGAGGCCTTACAAAAGAAAAACATGGAAAGAAAAGGAAAACTCATACCTTCTTGTTTTCATGTTCAAAAAATTAAAAAATTAAAAAAATGTGGTCAATATTCCAGGGGTACGTAGAAAACTCTTTTTACCTCCACAGAAGTACACCAATTTTTCAACTAGCACTTGTGTCATAATATGATATATGCTTCAAGATAAGTACCGAAGAATTTGAGAGAGTATCGAGGGTAGGAGTGATTTCAGCTTTCTGGGGATATATAACCGCGAAATTTACCATTACGTCTCAGTTGAGCTAATAATTGTACAAACTGAAGTGCTATATATGTTACACTCTACCATGTCGTATAGCTTTAGGCTACACCAGTGATGTAGCTAGCAGATAATAGTTGAGCTTGGGTGCCCCTTATTTCATCTCTGCTTCTCTCTCTAACAGTAACATTATATTCTCGATTTACGTCGTTATCAGCTTGAAGACAAGTATTACTAGGAATGCGGGGTTTACAGGCACAGCTGTGGAGCGTCGCTGTCTCTATCAGTATCAACCTCATCTTCTTTCTTACATGCCTATTTACAGCCAATGGAAGAGCCATATTTTATTTGTTCACTTACCCATCGGAAGGATATTAGTTGAGCTGCTAGGACTGGTAGCTTCAAGAGAAACCACTTGGGTACCCAAGTCATTTCCGAACCCCAAAATGCTGTTGAGCTGCTGGGACTGGTAGCTTCAAGAGAAACCACGGGGGTACCCAAGTCATTTCCGAACCCCAAAATGCTGGGAAGTGGGAACTACTTTCTTACTCAATCTTACCACTTACCTAAAAATACTTTCCTACTCACTCAAGCGGGCAAAAAAATAATGTTGCTCGGTTGCTAGCTTTGCACCCTCTATGGAACTGAGAAAGTGATATGCAACCTATTCGAGAGCTAGTCTCTACTAAGGGGTGGAATCTTTACCACTCGGTAGTGAATTAACCAAGCGATAGGATCTCTATCTCTGGCGATGGAGACCTTGTCTCGGGATATTTATTTTATATTTTAAATTTTCCACTCTCTTTTTTATGAACATGCGATTAGGATACTTATATTAATCGGGGATATAGGAAAAAGACATAAACGAGATTTAAATAGTAAATCAAGGTCACCCCATATCCATGTATTTTCATTAATTCCTAATCTACCCCTCATTAATTAGGTTTACTTGTTAATAATATTTAGTTATGTTAATTGATTAGTTTGATCATTTTGGAGAGATTAAAAGTATGAATGTTGGGTTCAAAATTTTTGGTTGAGATGAGTGACCATAATGGCCAAAGAGATATCTCCAAGTCTTCACGTTAGCAACAAATATGTCTTTTATGTTGAATCTTCTCCAAATGTAACTTTGGATATACACCATGGCTGCACCAGCAAAACATCCTGCCGGCATTGATATAACTATGAATACCATGCCGGTTTCCGGCATGGTATTCATAGTTATATCAATGCCGGCGCACCATATTTTCATGTACCAGGGAATATTCAACCAACACAGTGTGCCGGCGTTGTTGTTGGTCGTCCATCCATGCCGGCATTTGTTGGAATTTTTCATAAATGTTTGCCGCCATCCGGGGGGGCGTAGCCCCTAGCAGAGTGCGAGACAGCGTCTCGCAGAATTTTTTTCTGGTTTTGAAATTCAAAACCTATTCTGGTTTTAATCAGTCCACTGCCGGCACGGGTAGTTAATTTTCGAGCATGCCGGTACTGCTAACGGCATAGTATGTTGCTTAAATTTCTTTGCCGGCACATGATGTAAAATATCCAGAAAATTAAATTTTTTTTCACTTGACTACCGGCATTGATAGATTTCTATCAAGCATGCCGACATTTAGTTACGGCATTGAATGTTAGTTACCAAGCATGCCGGCATCATTTTTGGGCATGGTCTTCATCACTTCCGGCGATGTAAAAAAAAATATTTCCGACATGGTCTTAATCACTACCGGCATGGTCTTCATCACTTCCGGCATGGTCTGCATCACTACCGGCATGGTCTTCATCACTACTGGCATGGTCTTCATCACTTCCGAATGTAAAAAAAAAATCGTTTTCAAGGTGAGGAGTCAGCACAGATGGAGAAGAGAATTTGAAAGTGAGTGGGGAAAATTTAGAATTTGAAAGGGAGTGGGGAATATTTAGGTTTCAAAGCCCTAACCCTAAAAGAGATTGATAAGAGGTGAAGATGGAAATGGGGGATATGATTTTGTTTTTTGATTTTAAGTTTTTTGATTTTTATTTTAAGGGAAAGGTATTTTAGTATTTTTGCCCCCAAAAATATCCCTTAGCAGACACTATTGGTTGGGGGAAGTAATTTATATCCCCAAGTTCAAGTATCCCCAATCGCGCGTTCTTTTTTATTTATTATTAGTATAATATTATTTTTTATTATACACCAGACTCACTTAATGTATTATACATGCACAAGATAACAAAACCTACCTACTAATACCTAAAAGTTTACCCCGCCAAACACAAACGAATTGATTTTTTTTTAACTAATAAATGATTTTCCAGTTTTAGCATACTAGAGAAATTTACTAGTTCACCGGCATGGCAAAAAGAAACATTTGCATAATCCTATAGCAACCGGCTTAACAGGGTGTACCAATTTGTTATTGCTTGTACCGGCCATACCTTTGGATTTGTATACCTTTATTTAAGCAATATAGTACCCCCATAAGCAGCGATGCAACAAATGAAACACGAAATTATCAAAAGGGAAAAAATATTCTGGTACTAATATTGAGTTTGACTTCCCTGAATTGTTGGAACATGAATATAGAGTAGATTATGTCTTACAACAGGGATCCCGAATTTTGGTATTTGTTATTATTTTTTTTTTTTTTTTTATTTTTTTTTGAAGGAAACAGATATCTTATTATATTATTAATCCTCCAATAAATCGAGGCGCTGCATAATACAATAAGGTGGATCATCATGCGACCAACATCTGTTTTCAAAGTTTGAAATTGTAAATTGAACCAAGTCATGTGCAATTGAATTTGCATCTCTAGGAACAGATTTAAAACTAATATCACTGAAATCCTTGATGCGGTCTTTAATTGAGAGAATTGTAGAATGGATATTCCAAGGAATATCATTCGAGTTCCCTATAATAGCTTTAGGTATCTCTTCAGCATCCCCTCTATAATGATTTTTGACACTTGCATTCTTCTAGCCAGTTGTAGACCAAGACCATAAGCTTTGGACTCCGCCACTGATGAAGAGAAAGCATCGAAACAGAAAGCTCCACATCCCAAATACCTTCCAGAAGAGTCTCTTGCAATTGTTGCGGCGGCACCTTTACCATTATTATAAGCAACATCTACATTAATCTTGATGAAGTATATTGGAGGACATTCCCAGATGATTGTGTTCTGTCGCATAAGAGGAACTGAAGAGCAGAAGTTTAGAGCATGATGAAGATCAAACACTTTAAAGTCTTGTAGAGATTTTTGGATACACTGCGGTAGTGAAGCTTGAGTATTGTTGAAGACACGATCGTTCCTCATTTTCTATATATTCCAGACAATACAAGACCCCAAATTAAGCATAATACCCTGATCTGCCTGACCTAGCCAAGTCTGAATTATGTCCATCGAGCAACCACCATCTGGTATGTCAATGAATAAAGGACTTTCATGAAATACTGCCTTTGAGAACTGACAATCAAACAATAGATGATCAACCGATTCTTCTTCCATGTTACATAGAGGGCAAATATGTTGAATATTATTGTTAAACCTTCTTAAGTTATTGTACACAACAAGACCATTATGAAGTACCTTCTATATGAAAGTGTGAATCTTCGGTTGAGTTTTCATTTTTTTCCAAAACAACTTCCATGGAAAAGAAGAGATTGTAGAACTTGTAGCCACATTATCTCCTAGAAGTTTATAGCAAGACTTTGTGGTAAAAGTTCTCGTCTTTGTCTTTAACCAAACTAATTTTTGCTTGACCAAATCATCCTGAGGGATATAGATACTTGCAATTGCCTCCACCTGATTTTTCGGGAAAATCTGATATAATAAGTCAACATTCCATTCTTTTCGACCCTGAACAAAAAGGTCTGAGACAACTTCCACCTGATCCATTGATTCAGTTAACCTTGTTGGTCGAAAACCAGGTATATTCGGCACCCAAGGATCATTTCAAATTTGTATTGAATTACCTGAGCCATTAAACCAACAACAATTGTTTGTATACAACTCTCTGACAGATAACATATCTTTCCAAGTTTTCGAGTCACCCGGCTTAGAAACACAATCCCAAAAAGATACTGAGTGTAAGTATTTTGCCCTGTATAATTTCACCCAAGCAAAATCTTCACTTGTAAGGAAACGCCAAGCCAGTTTAGCAATCAGAGAAATATTTACATGTTCCATATTTCTTAACCCTACACCTCCATCTTCTTTAGATCTTTCCATTTTATCCCAGTTGATGAAGTGACACTTCCTAGTATTTGTACCATGTCCCCACCAGAAATCACGTTGGATCTTAGATATTTGATTTGTTACCCCTTTTGGAAGTTTACTTGTTCCCATTGAATAAACATGAATAGTCGATAGAACATTCTTCGACGGGACCGTTCTTCCAGCAGAATTAACGTAGAAATATTTGTATCCCGAAAGCTTTGAATCAAACTTTGAAATTAATGGCTCATGAGTTTCAATACTGTAGTCAGACTTCAATGGATATGAACCCAAATACTTTTCATTAACTGCCATTTCCTTAACACCAAACAACTGAATAGTTCTACTTTTGTTGACGTTAGACCAACCCTTATTAAAGTGTATTGAAGATTTTGAGAAATTTATGATCTGGACTGAGATAGAAGAATAATCATCCAATATACACTTTCATTGTTTAGCATTTGCTGCTGAGTTTTTCCCAAAGAAGAATAAGTCGTCAGCAAACATTAAATGACTTATTGATGGAGCTCTGATGTTTAGCTGATATCCTCTGTAAAGATTCAAACTTTCGCTTCTTGCCACTAGGAGGGATAATCCTTGAGAACATATTATGAACAAAGCTGGAGATAGTGGACAACCTTGACGTAAACCTCTTCCACTTTTGAAATTTCCATAATGTGCACCATTAAGTAAGATGGAAAAAGTAGAGGTAGAAACACAATTCATTATCAAGCTATGAGAATGACCATGAATCCCCATCTGATGAAGCATAAAGCTCAAAAAAGACCAGGAAACTCTATCGTATGCCTTTGACATGTCTAGTTTTAGAGCAAAATATCCTTTTTTGGACTTAGACTTATGCATGGAATGAAACAACTCCTTTGAAATAACAATATTGTCTGTAATTTGCCTATTTTTGACAAAAGCATTTTGCGACCAAGCAATGAATCTATCTAGAAAAGGCCTGAGTTTGTTAGCGATGATTTTTGCTTCAAACTTGTATAAGACATTACACAAAGAGATTGGTCTAAACTCCATTGCTGTAGCTGGAGTTTTCACTTTTGGAATTAAGCTAATATGGGTGTGATTTAACTTACTTGGAAGTTCACCTGAGTTGAAAACTTCTTGTATTAATCTTGTAGTTTCCTCTCCCACTATGGACCAACATTTCTGGTAGAAGATTACTGGGAAGCCATCAGGGCCAGGAGAGCCAAATAAGTTCATGTCTTTCACCACTTTCCAAATTACTTCAGTAGTAGGAATTGAAGCAATCGAATTGTTTGCAGCTTCATCTAGTGTGAAATTGGACTGTTGAAGATTAAATGGGTGTTGGATGTTCATATCTTCTTGAAATAGGTTTTTGAAAAAAGAGATTAGCTCATCTGCAATTGCACTAGGATTATTAAGCCATTGACCATCACCAGCCTGTAAACTTGATATATTGTTTTTCCTTATACGTTGCTGAACAGATAAATGAAATTGCTTCGAATTTTGATCACCAGTTTTCAACCATATTTGTTTCATCCTTTGCTCCCAATATGTAGCCTTCATAATTATGTACTCATTTAGTTGATCTGAAGTGAGTTTTTCTTGTTAAATAGTTGCCACTGTCGGATTGAGACCTTGTAGATGCAGTAATTTCTTTTTCAATTTCCCAATTTTGTTCTTAATACACCAAATCTTCTGTTTGCTCCAACTTGTAAGAAACGAACCCAAAGAATGCAATTTTCCAATTAAATCATTTGAAAGATTGATGTTCCAACTTTCTAAAACCACCTTGAGAAAATATGGATGGGAGCACCAATAAGCTTCAAACTTATAAGAAGGTGGATTTCTTGGGATATTTCTGCAAGTATTGAGAATAATCGGAGAGTGATCACTACAGATTCTTGGCAGATGCAGTACTCCCGATTTATCAAATATGAGACACTAATCTGGCGAAGCTACTACTCTATCCAGTTTTTGCCGAATTAAATTTTGAAATTGTCTTCCATTCGTCCATGTAAAATCCGGGCCCGAAAAACCCAAATCTAAGAGATGGTTATCCCTTATGGAATTGTTGAAATGGGTTATAGTTGAGTTCATTGCTTGATCCCCTCCAAATTTTTCTCTGACCGAGGAGATGGCATTAAAGTCTCCAATGTAACATTTAGGCCCTTCCACATGTTGAGAATAAGTTGACAAGCTTTGCTAGAAATTTCCCCTCTCTAGTCTATTTGGTGGACCATAGACACAGAATAAATTCCAATATAGAAGAGCTCCATTCTGTTTTATCTACAGGTGAATGAGGTTTTTTGAATAAGAAATAAGCTCAACTTCAATATCATCTTGCCACAATAACCATAATCCTCCACTCTGTCCAATAACAGGGACTACACAATGATTTGAGTAACCAAGTTTACGTAAAATTGGAGCAGAATTCGCTTCAGATAACTTAGTTTCTGATAGAAAGACAATACTTGGCTTTGAACTCCTAAGGAATGATTGCAATGTCTGAATTGTTGGGTCATTCCCTAACCCCCAACAATTCTAGGCAAAGACTAACATGGACCGTGCGGCCAATTAGGGCTAGCCTCCACTGCCCATTGATCATCTGAATCCTCATCGATTTCTGTAGCCATATCTGGTTGTAAGACTCTAGAATCGATGCATAATCCATCCTGCATTCGTTTAACGCCACTTGAATCTCTGATGGCAGCTGGTTCCGAAACAGAGGTAATGCAAAGTTCTCTAGCCATCGATTTCCATTCACGCCTCCTGGTAGTCTTGCTTGATTGTCTGGGATTCCATAGAATCCGTCCACCGTCACAATTCTGTGATTTTCGGTTTGTCCTGGATAAAAGTTGATGAAGATTCCTATTGACAGATTTACTAGATACTTCAGACGAAGTAGTTTTAAGCTTTTTGGTTACAAATTGGAATGATTCTGCCACTTGTAAAGACTGAGGGTTATGGAAATTGTAATGAGAGGTAGAGTGTTGATGTTCTTCCACCACCACGGATTTTCCTTTCACCAGTTCTGCATTTAGATGTTGTAGAGAAACAATAGAAATGCTTGGTGGTGAATTTTTTTTTTTCGGTTGTGTAGATAATGGTAAACTCTATGAAGATGAATTTGAAGCAGTTAAAGAAGAAAAAGGATTAGAGTTCTGATTGGTTAATATTCTGTGTTGATAATTGAGATCTTTTGAAACTGTCGCTATGTTTCCTCCTAACCCACGTCTTGTAACGTGTAACTACTTTTGCAAGTTATCTATACTTTTTGGATTTGGATTAACATATGACGTGGAATAATAACTCCCATCCAATGATGAGTTGGAGTGGTGAGTCATCATCCCTGCAATCTCTGTTGTAGTTGATCTCTGATTATGCACACAGTCGATTACATCCTCTTGGTAGTCATCTTGTTGAAAATCCTCCATGATGTTGTTGTAGTTTTTGACAGAAGCATTAATAGATCGTTGGTACTTCGGAGTTATTAGATCATAAGCTTTTTGATGAAGTTTTGGAGGGAATTCTTGATGTACCTTATCCTTGAGTTGGTGTATCTTTGGACAAACTTTCATGAGATGACCAAGTAGACCACAAAATAGACAAAACCTCGGTAATTTTTCATATCTAATCTCAGTCGTGATTTCCTGTCCATCTGTCACTGGGAAATTGATAAAATCTCTTAATGGTTTTCTGATATCTACAGGTAAACGAACTCTGGAAAATTTACCCCAGTTTTGTGATTCCTGAATTGAAATGTTTCGTTGACTACCCATATACACTACCAGTTTTTGAATAAACTTTCTATCCAGATAATTAACTGGTAAACCATGTAACTGAGCCCAAAATTCCACCTTGTCGAAAGTGTATTCATAGGGTAGTTTATTTGGGACACATCGTTCCAGTGCCATCAAATCATCTCTAGAGATCCACGGCGAAGATTCCATTATGAATTCAGAGTCTAAATGAGATTCAAACTTCACAAGATATGTTTCTGAAGTAAATTCAGACACATAATTTTTTTGATTAAATGATCTACATAGTTTAGAAAGTAATTCCCTTACATTTGAGATCTGAAATGTTCTTGGAGAAAGAATCATTAATACCAAACTGTTTTGGTAGTTCTTCGATAGATTGGGTAAAGGAGATTTTATAGAGAAATTGGTTGTTGGTTTTTCCTGATTGAGAAGATTTTCAAACTGACGGATCATCTCATTATTCTGGTCTTGATGGTGAAGGTTAGATTGTTTAGATAGGGACATATTTGAGAAGTGTAAAGATCTTCAAAAGATCACAGAAAACTTAATTTTGCCAAAGGCTAAAAAGGTTGAAAAAATTGAAAAGATTGTAGAAGGAAATCTTTGCTGAAATACGAAGAAATCCTAGAACTAATTAGTCACAGAGATGTAGAAATTAAAATTTACTGAGTTTAAATGATACGATAACGAGAGTGTTAATATATCAATGGCCTGCTTGTTATTATTGTTGTGACTATTGTTAAGGGTGTATCTTGGATATGATTATGGTAAACAATTTCCCTCCATTTTATGAGTTTTTAAAGGAGAATAAGAAGCAACAACCAAAATAAATAGATGACTAGTAACTCTTGGAATTAGAGCGAAAGAGACCATGGTTCACTATCAGAATTGATGATAATGGCGAATAAGAAAATGAAAGAATAATCGGTGATATTGGGGTTGGTGGTGGCCATGGCACAGCTGAGCCCACTCCCCTGAGCCAACCCAGCCAGCTTGACCAGCCCAGTGCTGATTCAACCATCATCTCAACAGTACATGATTCTCATCTCACTCGGAGATGGAGAAAATAAAGGATCCAACCTTACATAGTGGGAGTCGATCCCCTTACCCCCGCTTGCACTATGGACGAAAGGGGATGTGTCATCTGTTGTACTAGACAACGGAACACAATTTCATCAAAGGAATTGATGATGAAGTACATACTTCAAAAAATTAAGGAGTTAATTTTTGTTGGTGTTGTGGGTAAATATCACGAAAAGTGAGGTTAAAAATGTAAAATCCTTAAATTTGTTAAAAATTGATAATATAAGTAAAGTCAGATTGGGTCTTTGATGGTTAACCATGGGTTCAGGTACCAACCGTTAATTTCGGAAGAACTGAGTACCAAACTAGGTTTGGTCAAAACTTAGGCACCATCCGACAAATAGCCCTTGATTTTACAGACTTTCTTACAAGAGATCAAGGGAAGACCTTTGTATTGATCTGGATTTTTCCTTTATGATTGGAAATGAATGAAGTTCATATTTTTTATAATGGTTTTAAAAATTGGACCACCGTCAACTTTTGGAATACAATGAGAGTCCCACGAAATTTTGATGGATACAACCATTGGTTTTATATCTCCGCCAAAATTGTATCTGAATTGACTAAAGCTCATTCAAAGTAGTTTTGAGAAGTTTGAAATTATACATATACTGTAGTAAAATACAATTGTGTTATGGATGACTTGACCAATATGTTTTGTCGACTTGATTCAATATTTTGCTTCTGCACCCATGGAGTATGTTTTCAAAGGACTTTTGTATAAAGCTAAAAGATCCTATAATAATTTGTGAAATTTTAACCGGTTTGGGCTCGTGAGATCTTTTATTATATTATGTGGCATGGGGTCTTGATTATTTATCCACTATTCCATGAGTTTTGTAAGAGTTATCGTTTGAAAAAAATCTTTGATTGAGGTTTTCAAGAGATGAAAGTAGTGGCATCAATTTTTTTTTTGAGGCACATATATGATACCAGATAAGAAACACAAATTTTATAGAATACTGGTTCTCGGCATTTTAGTTACTTCGACCGTCTTTAATAGCATTTAATTCATAAAATAATGTTTTTCCAGACAAATAACTTGTATTTGTTGTGTAGCATCCAATATTCTGCAGCGGTTCGCCAAATGGACTATAGGTAATGATACATCTTAAGCTAACACTGAGGAATTTAACACACAATTGAATCCAGAGTTGGAAATAATTCTCCAGTTAAGTGTGCTCGGGCGGGAGCAATTTGGAGATGGATGACCTCCCAAAAAGTTGTTTTTGAATGACCACATCGGCGCCCGTTAAAAATCCCACACTACTAAATGACCGCAGTGGCTATGTGGGGACAATAACAGTGGAGGTCAAGGTCACTACAGATGACGATGACAGATTACATGTTGAGAGTGAGAGTACGTTGGACATGTTGAGCCATATACTTGCACCATAAGTGGCAGGGAATCTCGAAGATTTGAGCTTATATATTCTGGAGCCAGCGACGGCTCCAATCCATGAGGGTTAACACCTAGTATATTCCACACTGGTCGACCGAAGGAAATATAAGTAATGATACACTCTAAAACTAACACCAAGGTCATTTCAAAACAATTGACATCAGAGTTAGAAATAACTCTCCAGTCAAGCGTGCTCAGGTTGGAGTAATCTAGGGATGAAAAAATTCCGTGAAAGCTGCTGGTGGATGACTGCACCGGTACCCATTGAAAAGCCCACATTGTTGGATGATCGCAGTGGCCAAGTGAAGACAACATTGCTGGAAGGTCAGGTCATTTCATGTTGTCTTTTTCATAACAGTTAGTTCATAAAATGGGATCTTTTCTCATGTAAACAACTTACATTATTTGATCAGAAATTTGACCCCAACTTATTCATATAATATGTAGCAGATTGAAAAAGTTTCCCCAAATTTTTTTGGTAGAAATTATTTTTATCCTTTTATGATATATAAATTTTTTTGAAATAACATAATAGGATATGAAAATTGAATACTCTTACAATAATAATATTCAACAATCCTTTGCTATGCAAAACGAGTTATTCAAGCGCATAATTTACCGATTTCGAGTATGAACATCCCAGTTAGAAGACAAAAAAAAAAAAAAAAAAAAAAAAAACTCCATAAATGCCTTCGTTCAACCAGAAATCATAAGTCTCCCACTGATATTATTTTCCTATCGGGTATTCAATGTTAAGAAGTATTATACGTTTACACAAGTAGATTGAAATCAAACAATAAATATTGAACTTTGATATTCTTTTGTGAGCTAGACGGATATAGATAAGTTTGAAAGATCAAATATGACATAAAATTAATATTACTTTGGATTGAATCTCAATTGAAAACTCGAAGGAAGTAAAGGGGTGAAATATAACGCTTTTGCTACACAGTTTTCTCCTAGTTCTCTTCATCTAAATCATCTCTATCAACGAAGCTTCTCCTGCACCAGAATTTAACGTCTTCTATACATCCGAAGAAAGAGGTCGTTGACGAAGTGAGGTAGCTATTCTTTTATCTTTGGACGCAACATTTGAAGAGGTCACTCCAATTGAATTTACAATTTCGTAAACTTCGTTTTCCCAGAGGGTTTCAATTCCAAAATTGAAAACACGAAGAGTTGTGTGTTAATTTTGAATAAATTTGGGGAATAGTATGGCGTAGATATGTAAATGGTTTATGATATCATGTAAGCACAAATCAGAAGGTTATGCCCATTTATAAATAAATAGTGATAACTGTTAAATGAGTATGTGATATCTAGACATAAACATATAATTCTTTTCGTAAAACTTATTGAAAAATATTGTTGCCGTAGTGTGATTTTCATAAAAACAATATCAGGTAATCTTAACTGGTTTATTGTTTTTATCCAAATTTATATCGGGTTGGGCGACTTCAAAAAGAATTTGTAAGCCCAATGCAAAATCATTCAGTCCATGGCCTGAAGGATCAAGACCGGTTACGATCTCGGTGATACAAAACGATCAAGTGGTACCTAGAGTCAAACTGAGTTATGTTAAGAAGTCGATGAGAGAGATGCTAGAACAGATCAAATAAAGAGATTTCAAACGATACGTTAATAACTTCTTCTTCTATTATCAACAGAGAACGAAATACAACTCCTTTACAAACCTAAATATGGTTCTTCCCTCAGAGCTCTCCGTCTCTCCCCCTTTTCTAGCCTACAAGTCTCCCCTTTTTATATGAATCAAGACCTGCCGCGCAAGAAAGAAAACTATGAGTTTAATAACTCATTAAACTAAGTTTCCTAATCTAAGTAAGGAAACTACAAGTCTTGTTGATCAAGCAACTAGCCGACCAACGTCTAGTATCTTCTAGATACTTCCTAGCCATAGCATTGGCCTTACTGCGGCAAAGTGCCAAAACCGCACATTACTCGTCTGTGATACTCCCGTATCATGGCTCCCCATTTTTAGGAAGTCGGAACACCCGTGTAAGTCAGAAAATGAAGATGAGGAAACGCAGCTTTCCCTAGTTCCTTCTTCGAACCATTTAGCTTTACTAGGAACTCCGTCCTTTGCACCCTATACGATACATAACACGATTACCCTTCCTAGTAGGTGTTATTTTTGTCTCGACGATGCAGTCTTGTTTGAGAATTTCTTCTCGCTCTACCCATAACTCATCAACTGATGGCAACTTCAACTCCTGGTCTTCTTCATCTTGATTAAGAAGTGGGGGTTCAAAGAGTTTCAAGTATTCTGCATTAATAACAGAATACATCTGCATGTAGGGTGGTAAATCGAGTTGAAAAGCATTATCCCCAAATTTCTTCAAAATCTTGAAAGGCCCATATCGTATGGGTTTCAGCTTCTTCCCTTCACCTCTAAGTCGTTCCTTTCCTATACGTAACCAAACCAGATCTCCCGTAGAAAAGTTACAGGGAACACGATGCTTATCATGTTTAGCTTTATATTTAGCTTGAGACTTCTGCAGATGTGCTTCTACCAAAGTGTGTATTTTGTTTATCTTTTTAATAAACTTTTGAGCTCGGTTATCTTCCTCCCCTACTGTTGCTAGTTCTTGTGAAGTAGAGAATCCCATATCAAAAGGACTCTGAGGTAGATAACCTAAGCAAACTTCAAATGGGGACTTCAGAGTAGAGCCATGAAAAGCTCTATTAAAAGAAAACTGAATATACGGCAAACTTTCATCCCAAGTCTTGGGATGTTTGGAGTGATACCCTCGCAGCAGATGAACCAGAGTTCGATTTACTACCTCAGCTTTGTCCGTCGGTTTGAGGATGAAAAGCAAGTGCTATGCTTAAGCCGGTGTCCATTAGATCCCATAGCTTAGTCCACTTGTCCCAAGAACCGACTATCTCTCGCGATATTATAGAAGTGGGTAATCCAAAGTGCTTCCAAACATGATGGAAGAAAAGCTTAGCCGCTCCTTCTCCCGTGATCGTCTTCTTACAAGGAATCAAATTAATCATCTTGTCAATCTGTCAACAATAACAAAGATATAATCATAACCTTGTTTTGGTCACCGGTAACCCTCCTAAGAAATCCATGGAAATACTCTCCCAAGGTCGCGTCGGAACCGGTAGTGGCGGATATAATCCCTCTTCCTATTGGCGGGTTTTGAAGTGTTGCATAGAATACAAATTCGGATATACTTAGAAACATCCAAATGCATTTTTGGCCAATACATATATCGTTTCAAGTTTAACAACGTCTTCTCTCTACCGAAATGTCCAAAGAATACGAGAAGTATGGGCTTCTCTTATCCAATGTATCCTATCTTCTCCTTGGGGTATACACAAAGCCGTACCCTTGTACATCAAACCATCCACCAAACGAAACTCACTAGAACTTCCTTGACTCACCTTTCCGATAAGCTTCCCAAGTCTTCATCCCTTTCATATCCGTGGGCATAATCACTTGGAATTAATGGCTGAGTCTGCAATGCCACTAATAAAGCCATATTAGGAGGTGGCCTTGACAGCATATCCGCCAACTTATTGGTTACTCCGGTTTTATACTTGACACAAATACCAAACTCGCTCCGTATAAGAGGCCCATTTCATATGTCGAGCTCAAGAACTTAGATTGAGTTTGCAGGTATTGTAGAGGCTTATGATCAGTATGCACAACAACTTGTTTTCCGAGTAGATAAGGTCTCCAGTGCTTCATGGCTTGATGCATGGCATATAGTTCTTTATCATATGTAGGATAATTTTTTACGGCACTGTTGAACATCTCAGAATGATAAGCCACTGGTTTCCCATTCTGTAATAATACAGCCCCTAAGGCATAGTTTGAAGCATCCGTTTCTACCTCAAAAGGTTTTTGTAGATCCTAGTAATGCTAGGACGGGGCTTCTGATATCTTCTTTTTTAACAACTGAAAAGTGGCTTCATGTCTAGGCTCCCATTTGAACACCGTATTGAGCTTAGTTAAGCTATGCAAAGGAGCTGCTATCTGAGAAAAGTGTCGTATGAATTTCCTGAGATATTGACAAGCTCCAAGGAAACTTCGAACTTCAAAGTGATGTTGGTAGGAGTTGGCCATGCAAGAATAACAAATGACCTTCCCCGGATCAACCTTAATTTCTCCTCTCCCAACCACAAAACCAAGAAAAACCAATTCTTGTTTAGCAAATTCACATTTCTTCTTATTCAAAGGTCAACGAATTTTCTCTTAACACAGTTAGAACCTTGGAAACATGCATAACATGTTCCTCCCATGTTTTGTCAATATTAAGATGTCGTCCGTGATATACTATGACAAAATCATCAATAAAAGCTCGTAATACCTCATTCATGAGCCTCATAAACGTAGGGGGCATTGCATAATCCAAATGGCATGACGATCCATTCAAATAACCCTTGCCGTGTTTTGAATGCGCTTTTCCACGTATCTTCTTCTTTGATCCGTACTCCAATAATAACCAGGACTTTAAATCAAGTTTGGTGAAGTATAATGCCCCTCCTAATTGATCTAGGAGGTCTTCAATCCTTGGTAATGGATATCGGTTCTTTATGGTAATCTTATTTAATGCACGATAATCTACGCACATTCTCCATCCCCCATCTTTCTTCTAAGCACCAACAACACCGGAGAGCCACAGGGAGAATAAATTGGGTACGATTACCTTTTGCTCAAGCAATTCTTGAATCTGTCTCTTGATCTCTTCCGATTCAATTATTGAAGTCCCGTATAAGCCTAAGTTTGGTAGAGAGGCATCTCCAACTAATGAAATTTCATACATCAGAACTTCATCTTGAAATAAATCCATGAACTTCTCTTGTAACAAACTTACTTCATTCTCTTGGTCGGGAGTTAACACGGTATGTAATGTTACCTTTTTCTCATTCGAAACAACAGCCCGATCATCAAAGAAAGTGAATATTCCACTAGTATTGATCATTCTTTTGACTTGGTTTGTTGTAACAAGTTTCATAGGAAAATGTTTTTTACTAGCTAGAATTCTGAATTCTTTTCCATCTTTCTTGAACAAATAAACTCGCTCCCGTGATGCAACACAAAGATCTCGTTCCCATAAGTATGGGTTGCCAAAAATAACTCTGAGCCACATCTAATGGTACGACATCACAGACAATTTCATCGATAAATTTTTCAGTGATGGCAAATTTAAATCGACACTGCTTAGTCACCTGTAACTCGGTATCCTTTTGTATCCAACCTAAGGGATATGGTTTTGGGTGGAAAGTTGTGGCTAATCCCATCTGCTCCACCAACTTCTCCGAGATCAAATTTTTTGACTTCCCGAATCAATGATAGCTTCAACGATACTTTGCTTAACCCGAATCTTGACATGGAACAATTCCTCACGAAGATCTTGCTCGTAGTCTTGCATTCTTGTCATCAACATTAGTTTCTTGATCGGGTTGATCTATTTCCAAAATTGTTTCTGCTTTCTCCACACCTGTTATCAAGGTGTTCTTCTGGGTATTTCGTTGGTTTTCAGAATCCCGTAACTTTCTTGGTTTAAGGTGTGGATTTAATAACCAACAAGTATCCTTCACATGCCCTTTCTCTTTGCAATGTTCACAGACCCTTTCTGCGCGTTCATTTGTCTGAGACTTGCTTTTATTTATCTCTCCTTTTCTTTGTATTCTATCTTCTCCTTTTGCACTGATCTTTTGTTGTTTGGACCCTACAACTCTTGTCTTCTGTTCTATGGCCACAACTTTGGTGATGGCTTCTTCTATATCTTGTACGCAGAATAGCTTCATCTCTCTTCGTATATAATCGCAAGTCCCCCATTATATTTACTGAAACGTCTCCTCACTAGAGACATCCACATCCAAGTGTTAAAGCTTGGTTGTAGAATTCATGGTATAGTCTTGGACACTTTGCCGATATTCACGGAGATGTCGCCACTTAAACCATCTCTGTCATCCAAATATCCCACTGGGTAGAATTGTTTCTTATGCGACTCTTAAACTCGACCATGTCATGCTCTCTCGCATCATGTCTTTTCTTGTGCGCCTTCCACCATATCGAAGCATGGTTAGATAATTTCAAACCGGCAAAACAAATTTTTGGGACTCTTTGAGTTGGTTTACCGTGAAATAGGTTTCCAACTTATCTAACCATCCATCAAGTCTCTCTCGCCTCCATGGTTCCATCATAGTCGGATATTTCCACTTAAATTCAACCTTCAAACCTCCATATGGATTTTTGTTCAGCTCTTCCTCTTCTTCATCGCCTTCTTCAAATGAATCGTCCTTTTCATCGTCCCCCGTATTCTCGCGCTCCCCTTGTTTGCCCGCACTTGCTTTCATGAATTCAGTAAGAAGGGTTTTTGTCAAGTTTTGAATCAGAATTTCGAGTCTTGCTATTTTCTCTTCGTTTGATAGCTTTGGTTCTTCCTTCTCTTCGCTTCCCATCTTAACCTTGGTACTCCCTCTAGGTTTCCTTGTGTCTGGCAATATGACAATTGCTTCTCCTGATCGTGTGTATTGTCTTCGCGTAGAGACCATGCACCACTACTAACCCTAGGAGTCAGAACGTGGCTCTGATACCACTTGATACAAAACGATCAGTGGTACCTAGAGTCAGTACTGAGTTATGTTAAGAAGTCGATGAGAGAGATGCTAGAACAAATCAAATAAAGAGATTTCAAACGATACGTTAATAACTTCTTCTTCTATTATCAACAGAGAACGAAATACAACTCCTTTACAAACCTAAATATGGTTCTTCCCTCAGAGCTCTCCGTCTCTCCCCCTTTTCTAGCCTACAAGTCTCCCCTTTTATATGAATCAAGACTCCGCGCAAGAAAGAAAACTATGAGTTTAATAACTCATTAAACTAAGTTTCCTAATCTAAGTAAGGAAACTACAAGTCTTGTTGATCAAGCAACTAACCGACCAACGTCTAGTATCTTCTAGATACTTCCTAGCCATAGCATTGGCCTTACCGTGCAGTGCCAAAACTGCACATTACTGTCTGCGATACTCCCGTATCATCTGGCCGGCTGTGCGGAGGCAACCATACTGCACACAATAGCTAGCAACTTATAGTGGGATTTTAGTGCTTCCAGTTAAGGCGGTGGGATTTAACGTTACTGGAATCCAACCTAATCTATAATGCTAATCTAAGCATCTAGTAGAAGTAGTGATAATTCCTTGTTTATATAAAAAAATAAAATAATAAACGGGGATGAATGACTAAAAGCTAGGGATGCTAGGGAAGCGTGTATGACTAAAAGCTAGGTGAATAGGTGATGGTACATCAACAGATTTATATATAGATTCGTAGGAAATACAAATCTCGAAAGTAATCATATCACCCGCCATAACTAATATTTTAATACCATTTCGTTTTTGTTGAGAGTCTTCTCTGCTTTTCTTTTTTAACTTTGTTATTTTTAATATTTTCTTACTCATACGTCCCTTTCGTGTCATAAATAAGAGAGGGAAAAAAAGAAACTAAAAAGTGGGGGAAAGAAAGAGAAAGTAAGTAATGAATCCCCCAAGGACGATAAACATTACCATCCATCCCCAACACCACACATCACAATATGCTGCTGCTGCTTTCTTTCCCCATCACCAAGCGGGAAATAAGATGAAGAAAGAAATTATTCACAATTAAAACTTCTTCTAGATCTCATCACTAGACAGACTCTTCTTTCTGTAGCTTTCATCAGTTTCGACATCTCAGTTCTGAGTCTGACCTGATTTAAGCCCTAGCTAACTTGATTTCTTCTTCTTCTTCTTCTTCTTCTTTAGTCTGGCTGTTTAATCGGAGAAGAAGACCATGGCAGTTATATTTGAAGGTTTCTCCATAAGGTAAGTAAATCTCAGATCTTCTTCTACAACTTTTCTATTTTTGATTTCTTTTAGAAATACATATATTTAATTAAATTTGTGATGTATTTATTTATTTTTCGTTTTCTGTATAACTGTATCAAAGAGAGTATACATCAAAGGTTAGAAGTGTTAACGTGGCTAAGTGTTGGCCATTTGATGATGTGAATAAAGCGTCAACATCATCAACAGCAAAGAGAACAGATGAAGAAATGAACAAACTATTACCACCTTTAACATGCCGGAAGTATCGATGGTGGTCAAATGAAGTCAAACTTCTAAACGGAGAAGAATCAGTCCAACCACCCTCTGATGACATATCTCAAAGTGGTTTTCATGATGATAAGGATAGTGGTTTTGGTTTTGATGGTGATGGTGATGAGAAGAAAGATAAAGAAGATGAAAAAGCAAAGGAGGAAGAAGTGGTTTTGACGAGGAAAGAGAAAGAAGATCAGA
Organism: Papaver armeniacum; assembly: GCA_023531295.1. Classification (NCBI taxonomy): domain Eukaryota; kingdom Viridiplantae; phylum Streptophyta; class Magnoliopsida; order Ranunculales; family Papaveraceae; genus Papaver; species Papaver armeniacum. The sequence goes on along the minus strand of JAJJWW010011378.1, from coordinate 55,895 downwards.
ACATGGTAATGGTATGTCCAGTTTGTCAGAAGTTTACGGCATCTACTGTGAATGCAGTAAACATTCATATTGATAGTTGTCTTTCTAAAGCTTCTAAAAGAGAAAAGAAACTCATAAGATTAGCTAAGAAGATGAAGAAGATTGCTGCAGATGCCGAGGCAGCCAAGTCCTCTTCCAAAACAAAGAAGAAGAAACGGTCCATTGTTGAGATTTTTGCTGTGGCACCACAAATTCAAACCCTACAAATCCAAGAAGAAGAAGAAGAAGAAGGCTATGAACAAGAAGAAGATAATACTGATGATAATGAAGATGAAGAAATAGAAGTCGGTGAGTGTACTGATAATAAGAAATTATTGAAAGGAAAGAAGAAGAAGAAGAAAAAGAAGTTATTATCATCGTCATCGTCAAAAGCAGATGTTACCATGGGAATGATTAGGAATTCCAAGTTTGAGAATAAAAAGAATAAAAAGAAGAAAAAGACTGATTGTTCAACAATAACATCGACATCATTATCACCTAAATTATTCAAGAAGAAGAAGAACAAGATCAAAAAAAAGGTATGTGAAATTAATTTCTTAACCCGTTATCTTTTTTTCCATTTGTTCTTTCGTGGTGCTTAAATATTTATTCGGAACCTTAAAGGGATTGATGATGATAAAGCTGTTTATTATATGCTTTACAGATGAAAGTGATTCAACAAGTACTAGCGGTTTGAGTGAAATTAAGTTATAGTACAAAAGAGTAGAGAAAAAAAAAAGTAAGAAGAAACAACAAGTGATTCACATATAATAGTTGTTATCTACTAGTATATATTCAACAACAATATTACACATGAAACATAATGGGAGTGGAGTATGTTGATCCAGCTGTCTAGTACGGGCTGCTTGGTTATTCGGGGAATTTTTATCATCAGATGATAGTGGATGATAGTGGTAGTTGTCCTTATTGTTTTGTTGATGATACTTTTGAAACCCTTGCATTGTAAAAATAAAATAAAAGGCCTGTTTTCATCATCACTGTTTTACCATGGTTTTTCACTTCAACAAATGTAGCTTTCTAATTTAGGGTTAGTAATGATTAAAACTTATCTGTCCATCGATTTTCATGGTTAGTTGTTTAAAATCTAGTTGTATGAAGTATGGGTTTGGATCTACTGATGAAATTTGGTAGTCATATGGGGCTGTTGAAGGGTTTATAAGAAAAAAAATCGTTATTTTATGTTCATTTTTACATGCAATGTGGATTATCTTTGATGAGGTGAAATATTAGTGGTGGTCTTGTTGATATTCGCTTGTCGAATTGGGTTTTGGTTGCATTTTGTGCCTGTTTGATTGTGGTTCAAGTTTAGTTATAATGAGCATGTACTTAGAAATAGTGTACTTGTTGACCGAATTATAGCGATACTTTCGTGAATGGAATTGTTATGTCTTGTGAGTAGTGAGTGGAATTAACCTTTTTGTGCCAATCAGTGCTGTTTGACTTTTGAGGGTTGAAGTTAGTTGTAATGGAAACTTATTGGTGGTTATTAATGACCACCATGGTCATTGCTTTTTGTGTTGTTTGATATATTTGCTTCGAACCATGTGATTTTTGCAAGGTGTCGTGGCTCTAATTAAACTTCTAACCGTTGTCTTAATCTCATGGTATCTTTGGGATTTTGCAAATAGCATGCATGTTTTCAATTTGTAGTTGTTCATACTTTTTGGATGATGTGTTGTGGGTATAACATTAATTGATGTTGAAGTAATCACATGCAGAAAATTGACCTATGAAGTCGACTGAGTATAAGCATCGATCTGTAGGTGATGCATGTAATAGCATGATATGCACAACCTGATCATCTTGAAATCTAACAGTTAATAGCCGTTTTTTGTTTTTTTGTCGTCGATATCATATGCTTACTTATATCAAAATAGCAGGCTAACATATCAAATGAGGCGAAGAAACCTAAGCTGACCCTTTTCATGTGATGATTGTGTATTTGTATGCGATGTCTGTTTAGTTCTAGTATATACATGTTCTTGTTTCTATTCATATAGAGGTTTTTTTTCCTCGTTGTGTTTGTTTCATCTGCGTCTGTATGTCTGCTTATACATTACTCAGTGGTAGTGATAATGAACAATGGCTTTCAGTTCCTCATGACAAGAGAAACTATACCAAATGCAATATGCTTGTGTTTTTGATAAGAAAGCTATTTGAATAAAAAAAAAAATCTAATGAGGCTAGTAATATTGCTTGTATGCATTTTATTAACCTTATTTTCTATAAATATATTGTCAATTGTTTTATTTGTTAGACATTTTTAATTTCTTAAAAAGTAAAAACCTATCCAAAGCTTTCTTCCCTTCTCTCAGAAGCTGGTTCTTATGGTTTGCATCAAGTCTGAATTGTTAAAGTTCATGGTACATGCTATTACATTGATTCTTTTTGTGAATCTGCTTGTTGTTTGAAGACTTAAGTATATAGAGCCTCTCTCAGGTAAAAGGATTTGGTGTTGATTTGCTTTCTATTTGGAAAGCGTTTGTTTGCATCAATACACCTGCCACTTATGATGTAGTAGACAACTGATTTTCTTTTTAGGAAATAACTGAAACAAATCACACACTGATTGTGTAATTCTTATGCAATGGTTATTACATTCCTCATACCAAATACATATTCTGTTTTGAACATGTGTTAGAGTTACGTTTTTGGATTCGATATGTGAGGCCAACTAAAATTCTTTAGGCCAGCTAAAATCACCTTACATGAGCCGGTCATGTGACCAACAATTTTAAGATTGAGACCTGAAGTGTTATCAGATTGTTAATAGAGATTTGCGAATATTATAAAGATACAGGTGAGTCTCAGAAAACATTTTTTGTATCTCATTGATGTTGCTTAATTTACTAGCAGAAGGTTCCTGCATGCTTCTATACTCTTGCATAACTGTGATGTATTTTATGCAAAAAAATTGTATATTTAATGTGCAAATGAAGCTAGTATTCGTTAGCACAGCTGCACATCTTCATAGTCCATGTCACTTTCCACTTACATGTGTCTGTTCAAATCACCAGAGTGTGGGAGTAGCACAAAATCTATTGCAAGCTACCTCATTATTGTTAATCTATTGCAAGCTACCTCATTATTGACCATGTGAAACATTAGTGCTGAACTAATTGAAGCAAGTTTGTCTTATTTTATTTAGTCATATGACATAAAATTATTACTTGGTTGATGGAAGGTCTTCTGATAGTGTTAGGTAATCTTCTCTTCTAATGACACTACTGGTAACTTTTCTCTACAGTCAAAATTCTCGGTACTGCACCAGGTCTTAGAACAGGAGATATGTAAGCACCAGCAAAGCAAGGTTCCACTGCTTCCGGTTCACAGCATATTAAAGAATCACAGAAGTGTTGTATCTTGCCAAAAATCCTGTTCAACTGGAAACCTGCAAGATTGTGAGTGCACAAATTTTCGGTGTGTTCAACGTTCAAATAAGCATGTTTGGTTTTCTGGTAAAGACGACATACTTGGACCGACCAACAGTGGGGTTTCTTCCTTCGAGCTGCCTCAACTACACAGTATTCAATGTCAAGTACCTTCTGATGTCATGGGCAATGCATTAGTTAGACAGAATGAAGTGTCTGCTGCAGATGAAGCTCCTGTGGCGAATGGAGGTGATGCAGGTGTTATTTGCATTACTAATGCATCCGGGACCCGATCTGTACATGAAAAGACGGGTTGGATGATCCAACTGGTTATGATTCTCCATCAACTTTCCTCAGTTTAAGTAGTATCGGTTGTCGAGATAAAAAAAAAGGCTTCTTAGTTGATGCTTTGGATGACACTCAAGAAAATTGTCCACATCCGGATAATTCCCGCCTCTTTAGTCATGGTAGCTCGCCTGCTTTCTATAATCTTCTATCCGCAGATATGCCAAGGTTTGTCACCTCTGCTTTAAATGATGGTTACGCTTCAAATTTGGACTGTCGAAGAGATGGAGATGTGCAAGGGTTAGTGGATATGAGCGGACGCCTGCCTAATCATTTTGTAAATTCAGTTCCACGATCTGTTTCTAAGAGTTCACTACTGAACATGAAGACCACTACACAGCCTTCTTCAACCTTAACTGTAACTACAGAATCAAGTGGGATACCTTCCCTCCCACGATATCCCGGGCTTACTTCAAATGGTAATATGACAGATAACTCTACGCTTCACCATTTATCTCCTAAAGATCTGATGAGTTGTCTTTCTTCATCAATTGAGTGGAAGAAACAAAGAGGATCTATATGTGGGGGGAAGCATATTGATGAGGATTTTATTGGTTTGCCTCTGAATTCACAAGGTGCATATGTCCAGTCTTCCTCAAGTAGCAGTAAAGAAGGGTACAACTGTTTAGATAAACAAGACAAAATGGTGGGTTCGTTCGGCGGCTTCCAATTTCACAATCTTATGTGGCCAAACATAGAGAAGCAGTATGTGGAAAGACAAGCTTCAAGAGGTCATTTACAATTGTTTCCGGAGGAAAGCTGTTTCAGAGATAATCCTAAAGTGGCTGTGCCGTCCAGCTTTGGTATTACACAGTGTACTGGAGGAACAGAAACTCATTGGGAAGACTCGTTTAGGAGTACGAATGAATCTGTACAGCAATTGGATTCTGAGCTAAGCATGTTGAAACTTTGTTCTTATGGGTCATGCAACCGAAGTCGGTCTGCTGTTCACAAGAGTCGCACCGAAAAGAGTCCAGAATGTGGATTGCTGCCTCAGAATCAAACAACTCTTCGGTTGATGGGTAAAAATGTTACCATTGGTAGAACAAATGGACAAGTCCGTAGTTTCGAGGATGAAGGTTTATGGACTGACAAGGAAATTATAACAGAGCATCATCTTCCCATGGCACCCTCCGAAGGCTCTTCGTTTCACGGACATTCAGTACTACAAAGACCAAACGAAACTGCATCTCATCCATGGAAAGCTCAAACCAGCTCACCACAGATTTTGCAGATGAAAGCTGTAGAACCTAGTTTTTCTCAGTCGTACTACAACAACAGGAGGACACCTTTTCTGTCTCACGCTGGTGTTTCCTTGATCAGTGAAAAACAATGCCTGGAAACCCGGAAGACGGATTCAGTTGCTTCCGATCCATCGATGGATAAGGTAGCGAAGGTTCCAGCATCTAGTACGGCTCAGGATGAATCTCGCTACTCCAGACGAGAAATGCCAGTACAATTATCGGCTCCACATAATGCTTGTGATCATGCACTTCTCAGCTCTACACAATTTAAGCACGGCCAGAGCATGCCTGTTCATGAAAAATCGCGTTTTGTATTTCCCTTCTCAAGCGAGGATCTCCCAGAGTATGTGCAACCATCACGGTTTGAAAGCTCTTCACAGCAGTTGCCGCGGTGGTTGATAAACGCTAAACAGCAGAAAGTTACTCCGCCTGCTTTATCCAAAGATTCCAAACCTTACTTTGCTGCAAGGGCTACACACCATCCATCTAGCAAATTAGGCATCTCTTCTCCACATAAAAATCGACAGTTCCACTTGCTTCTGAGCCAGGAACCTCAATCCGCGGCATGCAGAAATCAGCTGGTGGGACTTCGTTGAATTTTCCTCCAATCATCCCAGCTCCTCCTGGATTCAGAAGGTGTTTTCCTAGTAACTCGTTTTCTAAAAAATTATTTAAGATCAAGGATGGAAGTAAGTCCAGGATTTCATCTTTTAATAATATCGATCAAGTTAAGAAAACCAACAAGAGGCCTGCAGCTACAGCAAATGATTTGTCAAGATCCTTTAAGAGACTCAACTGGCAGATGCAAGAGTTTGATGGAAAGTTGGGGTTGGACAGAGCTGCAGATAGTAGAGTTCAAACACAATCTAATTCTTTCTCGTCTGAACATGATGAATATAGAAATGAAGGGAGTGATGTGGGAGGTGACAGACATGGACTATCTCAGGATTCTCTTCTTGAAGAGGATGGATTCAGAACCTTGCCAAGCTCTAAATTGGACACTATGGGTAGATCAGGTCCAATTAAACTAACTGCAGGAGCAAAGCACATCTTGAAACCTAGTCCGAAAATTGCTCGGGATATTCGTAAGCCAACTCATCCAACAATTCCGCTTGGACAAGTTGCCAATGCTAGTAAAGTTTCAGAACTTCAGAAGAAACCAGTGCAAATTTTCAAGCTCTAGACTAAGAGTAAGAGAAAGTCAGAGCTGTTTATGCCGTTAGACTTCTTAGTGCTTCACATGGGTTGCTAGTGGGCAATGGTTTTACTACCAACAGGAATCCTTCCAAAGAGGTATGTTGTGATAGTTGATTATGTTATTTCCATGGGACAACCTACTACGGTGCTGAATGTACTACTTTCTGGTACCAAAGGCATAGTTAGGCCTTTGTCTTTGTCTTGGCGAAGTAAATGCACTCTAATCTAATTAAAAGTCTTGAAAATTAGCTTTTGTGGAAGTATGTGAGTGTTGTATTATTGTCATCTTCTTTCAATTCTTTTTTTTTTTTCTAGCCTGATAGTGATGTTGCAGTTCTAGTTATATTCAAGGGAGAAAATTTATAGTACAGTAGGATTTATTGAAGAAGCAAGATCTTTTGGCATAGTGGATTTTGGGGGTGCAGATTTTGAATGAACAATTTGTTCAGGCAAGCAACTATCGAACTACATGTATCAAGTTGGAGGAAACATATTGAATTAGATTATCTGGTATCGAACTCTTGCAATAGGTTGGAGGAATAACCTTGAGATGTTGAAATGGTAGCGGTACACAACTACACATGCCGTGTTAAATATAGGACTTGTTTTTTGGCTTTCCTAACTGGTATTATGACAATTTTTCCTCAGTATCCCAACTTTGTGGCTGATGGAGAGCAGGAAATGTTGCTTTGAAATTTAGCAGTCAATTGATTCGTTAGGACCTTAGGCTGTGCTAAAATTTGAAAGAGGAGATTGGTGTTATTTGCCTGATATCAAGAATAAAGCTGACTAGCTGAGGGCCAAAATGAGCGGCATCTTAAAATTTGACAATGCTTAAACTGCACTATATATATATATATTAGTTATTATTGGTAGTTTTAATCATATATTTGGGACGTAATATAAGAGTCTTTGGATTGAGTTTTATGCCAGATGCAGTTCATTACCTAAAGAAGGTAATCATCAAAATCAGAGACGTGATGCTATATATATATTTTATTATTTTGAATAATGAATATCAATTATTCGTTTACAAGAAAACTTAAAGAAATTGTTCATAAATTTGGTCCACAATACTCGAATGTTCTGTACGTCCCTTCATTGGATATGTGCCTTTCTTGGTTTCAACGTTTCCTTGCTTCTTTTTCAGCCTGCAGACCAAGTTAAGAATGTTGGCACATTGTATGAGAATATGAAACAATTTTTTCTCCGTAGTTCATTGACAAATGAAATCAGCAGTTTTTGAGAGAATTTCATTTCTTACTGCTTTTACGACCCGCTCAAAGGCGTCTGGTCCATGTTTCTCGATGTATCGCTCCACAGATTTCCTAGCGTCCAGGCTCATCATCTGAAGAACTTTTCTCTGTCCCTCGGGATAATTTGAATTAACATGAAATCCTATTTTCACGTATTTTCTCGCAAAATTTTCATATATATAAGCTGCTCCGTTGAAAATTGGTAAAACCAACCATAAACAAATCACGAGCTTGATGAATGGCCAAAAGGGTACCCTGTTTGTTACACCACAGAGATGGAGATTCAAAGTACTTACTTATTAGCAATTTGTTTTGATGAATTAGTGAGGTCTTTCTATTAAACTAATATATTGTTATTTACCAGGCCAAGAATTTGTAGAATGAGAGCTCAAAAATTGTGATGAATGAGTATAAAATCCAGTATGTGAGCCATTGTTGATCGTCTAGTGTTGAGGGACTCTCGATGGCTCGCATCGATGCATACCTGTTACCAATAATTAATCGTAAAAAATAAACATATATCAAAGGAAAATTTTTAAGATTTTGGGGGAGAAGGTATCTGATCTGAGCAACTTACAAAGGAAATAGCAGCATTACCCCTGGCCTGCATGGATAATCACAAGATTCAAAAAAAGCTGATTAGTGTTGGAAATGATGAATATGTGTGTAGATTACATACCTATACTCCGATAATTATGTTTCAGTTCTTTAAAAAAAGTTATTACATGCATTAATCATAACTATTCTGTATAAAATAAAATAATTAACCGACGGTCGTTCGTTAACATTTACTTCTAAAGGCAAAAGTAAAGAAAAATGAAGCAAAAATTGACTGATATTTACCCAACTAATGTATCCAAGTGTCTTGCAATGGCTCCAATAAAACCCATTTTCAGAAGATCTTTTTCTTTTTCTTTCTCGCTTACTGATTAGCTGAATGATTTTCTAGATGTATGATAGCTAGCTAGCTGAGCATGAATTTATAAGAAGAAGAAGAAACGAAAGAAGCACCCATATATACTACTAACATGAATGTTTAAGTAGAAGAAGGGAATTATTAAGATCTCTTGCATGCATGAAAGTAAAAGGTGACAATCGAGATTAGAATGATGATTAAGAAAGGAATCATCTCAAGGAGCTAGGCACCAAAGTTTTCTTTCCTACAACTAAACTCCACGACAAGGATTCATGAGAATATAGAAATAATAGATGTTTATATGAGTCATCACTAGAAGAAACTTACAATCATGAAAGAATGTGAATATAATGATTCTACAACTGCTTTGTGAAGCTAACCTAATGGATTACTTTGCTTATCACAATTAGGTGACGCTACATGTACAAGCCGCGTCTCACAAATAAATTTCTCCCTTAAAGGCTTAGACTAATAAGGATCCACGGGGTAATGAAACACTCGTTTCCTAATATTCGAAATAGGGCCGAAGCAGAAATTATGATAAAGACACTTGACAAAGATTAATTAGGTGCAAATATTATGTGGAATTGAAACTTATTGTCCTATTGGCTATTATAATTAGAAATTATTACAATTCCTTTACATCCGGCCTATACTTAAATGTACCGGTCAGCGTAACTTATTATGGATGGACAACACCGCAGATCTACGTTTAATTATCTTTAATAAACGACTATGGATAAATTCTATAATATATACCAACCGATTATGGATAATTTCTATAATATCTTTGATAAGCGATTATGGATAATTTATGTACGTCCCTTCATAGGATATTTGCGCAAAGCACGAACCCCCAACATGTGAAAGGGGAAACCCCTGTGACGTCAAAACACGCATTCTGGTCATTTTCTCAGTTATAAACAAGGATGTCGGCAGGCCTCAAGGCAGAGCCATCATCAGATAAAAGTCCAAAAGCAACTTCCTTCCTAGAAGGTACACCAGCTCTAAAACAAGCATCCTCAAAAAGTGGGATAACCAAACGGTAACATAAGACCGAGGCAGACAGACGCGGCCAAATATTTTGATTAATCTCACTAATAGGAATGACCATGCATGAGATAGTCCTGAGCATAGTTTTTCTTGTTGCATTGCCATAAAACTAAGCCACGCTCTGAAATGGAATATTTTTTAGGAATTTCTTTCTTCACAGCCTCGAAGTACGGAACTGCCAGGGTTCTCATAAGGTGATGGCAGTGTCAACGACGCTAAAAGAATAAGGAAGAGAGACACATAATTGTATGTAATTTCCATGGCGGACTGGAAAGTAGAGCTGGTGCCCACAACCAAAGCATTGTGTAGAATATTGTCATATAGATTTTTAGTTTGAGCACAGGAAGCAAGGAAACAATAATGCATAGTATCAGCCATGATATATATACCCAAGCCACCATCTCTGAGAGGGAGTGAAGCAATGCGCTGCTGCAGTGGGCCAAAACCAGGACAATCACCAGTGATCAATTGGCGTAAATGCTTTGGAAAAGATGGTTGTCAAACTGGGCTAGAGCTTGTTGCGCGCCGTTGGACAAGTTATATGCATGGTGAAGGATAATCAGGAGTGAAAATGCGGGGGTACAACAACCACATCCAACAATTAATTCGTTTGGAAATCTGAGAGGACTTACTCTATGATGCGTGTCGTAACCACAACAAATTAATTAATATTTTTCCCACTAATTAACTCGTAATATAGCAAAGTAAGGATCGTTCCCACAGAGAGCTGTGTAATTGATAGGTTATTTGAATCAACGAAATAAAAGTAAAAGACAAAAGGGGGGTTGTATTATGGACTAAAGTAAATAAAAAGAAACAAATAAGAAAGGAAAGAGATGATCGAAGAATCCTTCGCCGTTACCAAGCGATAACTGAGTTAGTATACTTATCTATCTTTCGTTAGAATCATTCATCACCAACCGTAGAATAACAGCTAGATCAGTGTTATCCCCAAAACTCCTTCTTACACTGGATACGGAAGTTCTCACCTACCGATTCTATCCAACCGAACCACCAAGTAGTATATCACTCAAGGTGTAACCCAACCGAACGCTTTAAGCTTTGTGAATTTATTAGGTTGATATTAGTAGTTAGACTCTTAGATCAAGGTCTACTTGCTAACGTTGTTTTCACTCGCAATTGCTCCACAGAATCCCTCCGCAAGGTCTCACGATTTCTACTTGTGTAAATAGTCAAGAAACGATTACTTATCCCCCAACTTTTACTAGCTTTAGAACAATCAATCGACCAATCTAGCGTGCACTCCAAATCAATCCAAGAATCATTCATAAACCCTAAATAGAGTAAAGACAAACGATGATGATAAAAACTCCGAACAAACTTGTATAACTAACAAAGGTTCACACTTAGAACATTGAATTCATCCTTAATCAATGGAATTAGTTACACATGGATTTACTAAAACCCATAAAAATTATGTATAAGAAGAAGAAGAAAATAGCTTGGTTTCCCCCTAAAGGGGTAAACCTTAAAAATGTGAATTAAGAGCTTTCTTCTCTTTTTATTTTTCTGTGTAAAAGTATATGTGTATGTGTAGAGAACTTCTCTATTTATAGGCTTCAATTTGCATGCAATCTTCTTAGGATTATGATCCCTTTTCCATTCAATCTCCAAGTCCTTGTCTTTGTAAAATTCCTCCTCTTCTCTTTCCAAATTTAAGTCAAATTCCACATCCAAGTCCTACCCAACCCATGTTTCCTTGTTTTAGAAGCCAAAATACGTCCCTTAGGTTTGCCAATGCTGGCATGTCAAGATAGGTTCTTAAACTTACCAAAAATACGCCTAAATACCTAACTCACGAGCTTATGTTCATGGTCGATCAGGATTGGCCAACTGTGACCTATTGGTCGTTCAGATCTGGATGACTACAACCTTGCTTCAATATTTTGCCCATGACTTCCTCATACGAACTCGGAATTACCTCATTATTTCGCCGTTCACTTCGTATTTGAATTCTCTTCAAGATGGTCATAAGAACTCCTGGATTTTAATGAGTTGAAATTGGTCTTTGGCCCTTCTTCATCAATAACACTTTACTTCTTTGCTCATTTTTAGCACTTTGTAGATCCTTTTTGGATGATTCACCTAATATGACACATAAACTCAAAAGTAATCATAATAACAAGTAATATGCAATAATTATAGTTAGAACTAGTATGGATTTTACACTTTAAACATGTAAATTAAGCACTTATCAAATTCCCCCACACTTAGCTTTTACTAGTCCTCGAGCAAATTACCTAAACTAATACATACAACTCCATTTCGGCGAGAATACAGTTAAACTTAGAATGTATAACAACCCTTTAAACCCCTAAGTGTCCCTAGTGGACGAGTTATAGTCTCGTGAGGGCTTACTAGAGATATAACCACAAAACCTACTCCAACTTCAAAGCTTTCCAGCGTCGCAAGCATCCAAAGAGCTATAAGAACATAAAGATTCTCAATATAGTGTCAAGAAATCATAAGTATAAGAGAAAATTCAAATATAAAGTGCGGTTAATCGAAGAAAGTGTGACCAGTCAACCTATGCCATAATGAAAGATTTCAGTTTGAGAGCGACCAATAAGCATTTCGCCACGACTTCTACCTCACCAAAAGGGTTTTATGAAATTGCACTCAAAAGACGTACTTTTATGGTTCTCACATGTGTGCAGTTAGGAATGAAGAGAGAAATCCTGCGACACTTTGAATGGTGGGAAGGAAACCTTCCGAATAATTTCTGGAGACCCCACCAAATCGTGGGAAGTAAAAATCTTTTTCTGACGATCTCTAAGAAAGGAAATCAACCATTATTATCGAGGATGAGATTACTTACTTACCTTCACATCTGATTGCCAATTATGATAGCACCACTCTCACAGCGTCCAATAGAAATGTCTTCGGCTCATCTTCTTCACCTTCTTGGTATTTGTCTTCGGCTTCAACTATTGATGATAAACTCTTGAACTTCGTAGATCCTTGAAAATTTGTAACTATTTCCTTAAATCTTTTTCGCTTGAAACTTCCTTATAGATTTTCCTTCCCCACGGCTTATATTAAATAAAAACAATGATAAATTTTTCTCTTGTCTCATATTTTTTTTTTCTTCTCCTTTTTTTTTCTTCTCCTTTTTTTTTCAATTTTCATTTTTTTTTTGTTAAGACAAGAGAAATAAAATACAAAACAAAGTGCAAATAAAACAAACCATGGCCTTGGGAAAAGTACTTTACCGCTTGATTCTTCACAACTTGTATCGTCTCAAAATCATAAACTTCAATAATTCTCACCTTTTGATTTTCTTTGCTCTTGTAAATAAGTCTTCAACTTGTATGTATAATTATTCTCATTGTATTGTAAGTCTTCAACATATATACAAAAATATGCTCATTGTATGTTGCTTTACTTAAATATGAAATTTGCTCTTTTTCTTGTTCTGTTGCTTGTAAACCTTGAACGTCTTCAACTTAATTTCCTTGTAGATTTTGATGTCGCTCCTTGTTGATGATGATGATGTTTCTATGGACCCGTTGTTGTCGAGAGAATGGTGCTAACTGCAAATCGAACTACAAGAAGGAGGCTTTCATCTATAGACGTCAACCTCATGATTGACAAAATTAGCACTCAAGAGATCAAAAATAGTGCTGAAAATGGTGTGAAGTTGGGACCATTCTACCCGGAATTAACGTACGGTGACACACACTCAAAACAAAGCTTTTTAGTTAGATACAAAAAATTTATGGTCGGTGCCTCACATGATATAAGTACGGGTAGTCTCCACTAATGATTGATCAACAACTCTATGACTAAATATCTTTTTGCACCTCATTTGCATCACTGACATGGTTAAGTTGAGATACAAACAGTAATGACTTCTCGCAAAGATTAATAACACCTAATTTTAGTATTCTCTAGCACGTCTAAGTTCCATTATTTCGGCCGAGAATTCCGTATGTAAACATAGCTAGAAGTATACTAGTGACTCTAAAATCTCTACAAGTTGGAAGTTTGTATACGTCAATTTTTTTTTAAGGAACCCTAACCCCATACTTAAATCAAACATTGTCCTCAATGTTTCAAACCATTACAAAAAGAATAAGAGGAATACTTGAAAAAGACAAGGAAGTAAGAATTGGAATTGTTCACCTGATTGACGCATACGAGTACCATTCAAAAATAGATTCCCCATGTATCAACAATCTGAAAATTTGGGGGTCTACCCATATAACAATCTGCATATATAACAATAGCTTCACGAGAATATTAGCAAATGATGATAAAAGTGAAACTATCGTCTCAACAGAGTTACCCCCACACTTAGTCCTTTCTACACTTGGAAGTGGATAAAGAACATAAAATAAGGGAACTTCAAAAGGTTCCTCTCGGTGAACCCGCACAATGATAGAATTAAACACATCAAGTGGTGGATACTTAGAAGCAAAATAATCCGTTAAAACTTTGGAAGCACACATATCCAATCCTAAGTGAGGTATATTCCTAAAAGTTGGGTTAACAACTCTTTGATGAACTACTTCAAGTGGATGGAAAGGATATATAGATATAGAATTATGCAAAGGATTAGACGAACCTTGTATCGGATCCTCATTTTTCTTAATTAACAGTGAATTATTTACCTCATGTATATTGTAGTCCTCTATCAAACTTTAAATTTCCACGACTTCAATCAATTTGGTTTCATTCTCAATCTCTATCTCTTTAACAACCTCGTCATCGAAATCGGAATCCTCTTCAAAATCATCATTGTCACAACGACGTTGAAATTCCATTTCTATGACCTTGTCAATTTCTTGAAGAGTCTCTTCCGATGCTCCAGTTTCTTCCAATTGGTTGTATCGTGCATAAAGTTTTCTGATGTTAATACGCTTTCCACCATTAATAGAGTTTCTAGACTGTATCTCCTCTTTTGGAAAGAGTAAAGGAAAAGCACGGTGAAGATGAGTATATTCCAAATTCTCTGTATGCACATTACTAGAAAACAATTGATTAGAAGCATAACTATCCTTTCATCCTCTTGATTGTTCACTTACATGCCCGTCATAAGGTTATTGACATGTATGAGAATATCCATAAGGTTCCGTGGGATATTGATCATAGTCAAAAGATTGGTTTTGATTATACCCATATAGGATGGTTGGTAGTTTTCATATGAATGAGATTGAAAACCATATCACTGTTGTATGTGTAATCTTGTGCTCCGTACATGTTATTTCCGTAAGGAAATATGACGACTCACAAGAAAGAGAAAACCAAAACAAAAACAAGCTAAACAAATAACAAATCAATTAACAACCGCTCCCCGGCAGGGGCGCCAAAATTTGATGCGTGTCGTTACCACAACAAATTAATTAATATTTTTCCCACTAATTAACTCGTAATATAACGGTAGTAAGGATCGTTCCCACATAGAGCTGTGTAATTGATAGATTATTTGAATCAGCAAAATAAAAGTAAAAGACAAAAAGGGGGGTTGTATTATGGATTATAAAGTAAATAAAAAGAAACAAATAAGAAAGGAAAGAGATGATCAAAGAATCCTTCGCCGTTACCAAGCGATAACTGAGTTAGTATACTTATCTATCTTTCGTTAGAATTATTCATCACCAACCGTAGAATAACAGCTAGATCAAAGTTATCCCCAAAACTCCTTCTTTCACTGGATATATAAGTTCTCACCTACCAGATTCTATCCAACCGAACCACCAAGTAGTAGATCACTCAAGGTGTAACCCAACCGAACGCTTTAAGCTTTGTGAATTTATTAGGTTGATATTAGTAGTTAGACTCTTAAATCAAGGTCTACTTTCTAACGTTGTTTTCACTCGCAATTGCTCCACAGAATCCCTCCGCAAGGTCTCGCGATTTCTACTTGTGTACATAGTCAAGAAACGATTATTTATCCCCCAACTTTTACTATCTTTAGAACAATCAATCAATCAATCTAGCGTGCACTCCAAATCAATCCAAGAATCGTTCATAAACCCTAAATATAGTAAAGACAAACGATGATGATAAAAACTCCGAACAAACTTGTATAACTAACAAAGGTTCACACTTAGAACATTGAATTCATCCTTAATCAATGGAATTAGTTACACATGGATTTACTAAAACCCATAAAAAATTATGTATAAGAAGAAGAAGAAAATAGCTTGGTTTCCCCCTAAAGGGGTAAACCCTAAAAATGTGAATTAAGAGCTTTCTTCTCTTTTTATTTTTCTGTGTAAAAGTATATGTGTATGTGTAGAGAACTTCTCTATTTATAGGCTTCAATTTGCTTGCAATCTTCGTAGGATTATGATCCCTTTTCCATTCAATGTCCAAGTCCTTGTCTTTGTAAAATTCCTCATCTTCTCTTTCCAAATTTAAGTGAAATTCCACATCCAAGTCCTACCCAACCCATGTTTCCTTGTTTTAGAAGCCAAAATACGTCCCTTAGGTTTTCCAATCCTGGCATGGTCAAGATAGGTTCTTAAACTTGCCAAAAATACGCCCAAATACCTAACTCACGATCTTATGTTCATGGTCGGTCAGGAATGGCCAACTGTGACCCTTTCTGGTCGTTCAGGTCTGGACGACTACAACCTTGCTTCAATGTTTTGCCCATGACTTCTTCATACGAACTCGGAATTACCTCATTCTTTCGCCGTTCACTTCGTATTTGAATTCTCTTCAAGATGGTCATAAGAACTCCTGGATTTTAATGAGTTGAAATTGGTCTTTGGCCCTTCTTCATCAATAACACTTTACTTCTTTGCTCATTTTAGCACTTTGTAGCTCCTTTTTGGATGATTCACCTAATATGACACATAAACTCAAAAGTAATCATAATAACAAGTAATATGCAAGAATTATAGTTAGAATTAGTATGGAATTTACACTTTAAACATGTAAATTAAGCACTTATCACTCTAATATAATTTCTATAGAATCAACTAGACAGTCGGAATCAATCAGATACTAGAGAAAAGTATATACAAGAGTTTATATCTCTGTTTCACAATGTACTCAACAAATCAAACAGATAGAAATCCGCGAGCCTGATTATTATGTGAAACAACTTGAACGGTACCAAAGACCAATGTTCAAGTGTCAATCAATTTAAATCAATAACCAAAGGTTGGATTATCTAATTGATTGATCTTAACGTACAACCTGTGATATTTCAATTATATAACAAAATATAATACAGAAAAGAAATAACACAGACACTAGAATTTTGTTAACGAGGAAAAACGCAAATGCAGATAAACCCCGGGACCTAGTCCAGTTTTGAACGCCATATTGTATTAAGCTGCTACAGACACTAGCATACTACCAATGAACTTCGGACTGGACTGTAGTGTCATGTACCTAGAGGTACAGTGACAAGATAAATACTTGATTTAGATAATCAAGTTTCTCTGCACTTGCAAACAGCCTACAAATCGAGTAAACGATTGGTTTTTGATTAAAATTGGATTAAGAGTTTCATTACAGGTTCAGTTGGTTATATAACTCTCACTCACTACCCTAACATCCAACGGCTTAGACAGCCCCAAGTGGTTACATCAGAACCCGCCATTACAATTACTTTAAATACTAATTAAACACTAATTAAACTACTATACAAAATATGATATGGGACACCCTCTTCTCACCATAGATGGTACATGACATTCCCCACTCCTTGGAAACATCCCTGTCCTCAAGGATGAGAACTGAGTTGCCACACCCTCTTCTCACCATAGCTGGTACATCAAGGTAGTTCCCTTCCACTAGAAGGAGAAGATCAGCAGCCATAATTGCAGAGTCCATTCTTGTGAGGCTCGTTCCCCTATGAAATTTAAGCCCAGCAATCCAATGTCCACTGAACCAGAGGTGGTGCTCGAACAAACAAGGTTGTTGCTGCATACAGAATTTGCGTAACATAGCAGCTGCCCTAATGGAGATTGGAGGTTCCCGTGGTTTCTCTTCCCCGCAATTTGCATTATCTCCATGAATTATATGAGTACTAATAATACTACAAGCTGCAAACTCAATCCTGTTCTTGGATATAAGGAGATGCCCCGCCATTAATCTAGCTCCCAGAATTTGAGTACCAACACAATCCTTGACTATAAGCCATAGTGTAACCAGTACATCAATCGGCGGAGCGTCATTATCTGTTGCAAAGTATCTCTTCAATAAGACCCACATCAAGGACATAAGCGCAGTAGGATCTTGAAACATCACGAGTCTGAACGGAATTTTCCTTAAGTCGCGCATAACACAAAGGCAAAAACCGCTCGTAGCAGAATTCTCATTTCGAAGTGTACCTGCACGACCACTCAACCACTCATAAGTCAGATTTATAGAAGCATTGAGGAAACCATGTTCATGAATATTATCTTCGCCACTGCTCCATAGAACTTCTGTGTAAACAGGAACAACACCAAAGCTCTTAGAATGAGAAGTCCATTTTCTGTCTAAACTGAAGACTGTGAATTGAACTGTCATTATAGCGCTTCTCACACTCCATAAACTAGGTGGAAAAAATCTAAATTTCCAACTCAAGTACTCAAACCACGTCAACAAATTAATAATCTGAAGTACCATGAGCTGAATGGAAATGATCAAAAGGTGGATCCAGTTTTGTAAAGCCGTTACGAATATCTTCATCACTTCAACTGTAACTGAGATTTTCACGAGCATAAGAAAAACATTTACTTTCCTTGCAATAGTTACAGATGCTTTCTTGGTACAAATTAGAATAGGAGCTGCAGCTTTCGTATATATGTCTCGTAGCACTAGCTTCTCATGTTCTACAATCCACAGACCCGTAGAAGACCACTGGAATTTCAACTTCAAAAAGACTACCAACCCGTAGAAAACCACTGGAATCACAGTGACAGATATATGTAATGTACCACCTCCCAACTGCAAGATTAGAGAATCACTGAAACTGCATCTACTACTAAGATGTAGTCGATCAAATAGTTCCCTCGCAGTACAAGCTTCATGAATACATGTCACTTGAAGTAAGTAGGTATACACCGTATTAGCTGAGATATAAGCTAAGTCCCCAACCATTACTCTAAGAATACTCATCAGGACATAATATAATGGAGCATCACAATGTACTGAAACTAAGATGAATATTGTACAGTGACAGTCCTGTGCCAGCATAACAGGCAGGTGAACAAACATAGTAGTTTCCGCATCAGCGACCTGCATTTTGCCTCTATCAAACAATAACCTTTTATAACTCATAGTACCAGTACCTGTTCCTATACTCCATAAATCAGCGGAAACCAATCTAAATTTCCATCTTAGGTACCTGACCAACAACAATATAGTGAGAATCATTTCAACTTCCATAGAAGTAGAAACACGAAGCTCTACAAGGTCACCAAAGCATCGGTCCTAGCTGCAATAATGGATGAACCGTAGCATGGAAATGTACTTGACGAAACCCATGAGAGTACATAGTTGAAGTGTTGAGTGTAAGTAGCTCTACGGATTTAGTCCCTTGACTAGCGAGATAGCTTGCCTCGATCATATATCCAAATGAGTAGACTTAATAAGAACTACGACTTTGTAACTCGTCGTATCCTTGTACTCAATAATTTGACAAAGTCCAAAGAAGCTAAAGCGACTACTTGAATGTGTAAGTAGCAACATAAGACTATAAACAAGAATTCCAACAAATTCAGCTATTGAACTTGCAACGGAAGAGATCAGCAACCTTGCTGCAATTAGAGAGTTATCTTCAGTAGTTGAGATATGAAATTCCACTGCCTGTGAAAGAGATCTGGTCCAACTGTGATCTTCTAGTGTTCTATATACTAAACCACACAACTAAGCTAAAACCTTTTCCAGTAGTTTCCCATGGAAACCAGACTTGATATAACTTCCTAGTGCTGAAGCAAAAACTTCCCTAAGCAGTTGAACAAAACAAACTCCAAAAGTATCCAAGGAAAACAACACATGAAAGGGAGAAGCTTGAAGTTGCAATATTACCCAGGAATAATAAATTCTTATAACAGAGTAAAAGTACCTATTAATGGTTTCGAATACATTTCCGCGATCATATACTCTACCACTAATATTTAAACAAGAGTAAGAAAGAACACACAGTGGCCATTTGAAACACACGACATCTAACAGAAATATTTTGCTATGTTTAGCCAACACAATTACTATTGAATTCGTAACCCACACTTTAATTCGATACCCAAACTGAAAATCAAGTTTAGCTAAATAACAAATCCATATAATAAGGTCTATCTCCTTTCCTCGATCAAACACACTACGGATAGAAACGATAACAAGGGAAGGACATACATCATAGTAAGGAATCTTACACATTTGAAGCTGGAAGAAGTAATCAACTGCACTCTCAGGCATTTTAGCAAACAACAGCCAAGCAGTACTAATAGCAACACCTTTAGCTAAAATAGAAGCAACTGTTTCACTAAACAACCCATCTGAATGAAACTCATGTTTGTTAATGAGCTCATGAACAAATTTGCCAACGTAGTTGGCTATTAAAATTGAACAAACAGATAGTGGAAACGAACATGAAGTAGCTGTATCGAAACTAAATTCATAAACATCAGCCAAATAAGAAAACCTAATGAGTTTGAAATCCCTTCCACGATCAAAGAGAACTCAAGAATAATCAGAAGGAAGAGCAAGAGGATTCTTACTAATTACTGTGTTGTTACCACTGACGAACTCTGTCAAGCTTTGGAGTTTCTCGCAACTACCTGCATTACTCATAGCTTTTGTAGTGTGAAAATTCACCTCATCGGGCAAATCTTCATCGTCATTGAATAAAAATGAAGGAATGAGCAATTCTAAATCGAGACAATCATCATCTTCTTCAGTTTCAACAAAGAGAAATTGAGGAATCAACTCTAAGTCGATAGAATCATCTTCATCATTAACATCAGTAGGAACGGATTCGATTTCCTTAGACGGAGAGACTATGAAATCACCAATTGAATTAGCAGAGTCTTCAATTTTTGATGTCGATCTTAAAAACCCATTTAAACCAGTAACTAAATCGGTCTTAGAATCGGAATCCAAATTTGAATCTGAAGTAGCATCAGGAAGTGAATTTGGAGTAAGAACTTGACTGAATTCAGGTACCAATTCTTCACTGAAAACCTCCTTCTCCTGCGTAGCTCCCGTATTGACAACTCGATGAACGAATTGTTGTTCTAATGGTGGTAATTTAATTGAATCCCATCCAAACCTGGTAAAGTTGATTTGAGACTCTAGTTCCCAAAGATTATAATTTCGACTGAATGAAGGTACATTGTGAAGTAGCTCTTGATATCTTCTCTGCAGATCCAGTAAATGGACATAGAGTTGACATTTCAACCTCGCTCGATACAAAAAATCAACCATGGATCGAAACTAATCTGATACCAATTTTCATGTACCTGGAGGTACAGTGACAAGATAAATACTTGATTCAGAGAATCAAGTTTCTCTGCTCTTGCGAACAGCCTACAAATCGAGCAAATGATTGGTTTTTGATTAAAATTGGATTAAGAGTTTCATTACAAGTTCAGTTGGTTATATAACTCTCACTCACTACCCTAACATCCAACGGCTTAGACATCCCCAAGTGGTTACATCAAAACCCTCCATTACAATTACTTTAAATACTAATTAAACACTAATTAAACTACTATACAGAATATGATATGGGACACCCTCTTCTCACCATAGCTGGTACATGACATGTAGTTGAACCCTAATCAATCTCACACTGATTCAAGGTACAGTTGCATTCCTTATGTCTCTGATCCCAGCAGGATACTACGTACATGATTCCCTAAGCTGATATCACCCACAACCAAGAGTTTCTTCGATCCAAAGTCGAAGACTTGATAACCAAATCTGTCTCACCCAGAAAAGTCTATTGGAATAGATAAATCTGTCTCCCACAGAAATAACTATGAGTATTGTTCCGTCTTTTAATAAATCAAGGTGAACAAGAACCAATTGCTAAACCGGTCTTATATTCCCGAAAAACAACCTAGTATTATCAATCACCTCACAATAATCTTAATCGACTAGCGAAACAAGATATTGTGGAATCACAAATGATGAGACGAAGATGTTTGTGATTACTTTTTATCTTTCCTATCGGAGATATTAATCTCGAGCCAATTATTCCAATTGTACTCAACACGATAGAAACACAAGATCGATCACGCGACTACGGAAAAATAGTTGGGTCTGGCTTCATAATCCCAATGAAGTCTTCAAGTCGTTAACCTACAGGGTCTCGAGAGAAACCTAAGGTTAAAGGAGAACCGAATCAATTTATGCAACTAGTAACACACAGAAGTGTGGGGATTAGGTTTCGCAGTTGCTAGAGTTCTCCTTTATATAGTTTTCAAATCAGGGTTTGCAATCAAATCTACCTTGGTAACAAAGCATTCAACATTCACCGTTAGATGAAAAACCTGATTCATACAAGCTAATATCTTTCAACCGTTAGATCGAACTTAGCTTGTTACACACAAATGAAATGTACCCTCATTTAGGTTTATGTAACCGTACCTAAATGTGTACACCATGTTGGTTCAATAATAGTTAACCGAGGTTATCCATATGATTAATCTCATATCAACCTTGTTCATCTTAACTATAACTAATTCAAATGACTCAAATGAAACTAGTTAAAGAGTTGTTCAATTGCTATATTCTCATAGAATTATACAAGAACATAATTGAAGCAAAATCGGTTTGATTCACTCGAATCAATTCATGAACATTATAACCACGGTTTGCTAATATTGCATTCCTTATTATATAAATGTTTATGTTCATGTACATAACCGATTTTAGAACTTTAACCTTCAAGTATGCAAACGGGTACGCATACTTGAAATACCCGGACCAAAATTGGGTTTCGCTAGTACGCAAACGGGTATGCGAACTTCCAATTCCAGCAGAAATATTCAGACATGAACCTTACGCCAGTACGCGAACGGGTGCGCATACTTAGGTTCCCGGAATTTTCAAGCCAACATGTACGCATACTATGGTTCCCGGACATAGATTACATATGTGCAAGAGTACACAACATGACATATCCAATAATGGTTAAGTGTTCTAAACTCTTATTTCAATCATTGAAACTTTCTTTGAGGATGACCATAGCCGTTTTCACATTCTATTAGCATCAAAGCAATTTTAAAGATATTGAAATAATCATAACGAAACATTCCAAGTTTACACCAAATGATTGTATCACACAAACCATGTAAGATGTTGCTCGGAAATTTTCACATGATCATATTTTGACTTGCGTCAAGAATATAAGATGAACTTGGTCGAAGAGAAAGCTTGCCAACACATATTCCGAGAAATATGTAAGCAAGTTAAACTCATTCAAAATCTCAAATGTGTATAATAGAAAACTATATCGTAACACGACTTATGTCTCAATATAGGAGATAGAGTAGAAATAGACTTTCCAAGTGATAGATGAGTTTCGGTGGTCGGTTGTCAATCCGTCAAATATAATTTCACTTTCTCAATCAACTAAATATAAATATAGTATGCGATAAGAAAGAGTTCGTATCCACGAGAGGCGTTTGTTGTTATCAATTTTCAGTTTCTAAGTAACCCAAGGTATGTTTGTTGTATTTAAGCAAATAAAAGTAATTAAAAGCAAAGTAAGTAATTGGAATTATCAATAAGGAGAGAATATTGGTCAAGGGATGGTATCATTCACAAACATGTATTTTCATCAATGATTAGAATTGGTATTTAATCTCGTATTTATTAAAAGTCCTAGGATATCTTGATCGCAAGTATAACCCGTTAATTCCTCGTTTTCATCACAACCACATTAAAAGATGCATATGTGAATTCTTCGTAAAGCAACCTAAAGTGTAAAAGCACAATTAAGTTTAACTCCCTAAAAGCATTAAGATTTATGGAATAAGACTCATCAATGCAAACGAATGTGTAAAAGCACTAAACGTTTTAACAAAAGTTATGATTCACTTGTGACTAATAGGATATATCACTATAAGCACTAATCACAATTATGCTACTTAGAATCAGGTGATAAACAACGTTTCGTATTGAAAACCCTAATATAACTCTAGAGATGAACACAAATCGGATTGATTCGGACTCAACCTAACAAGTTTTCAAATCTTATAACACTATTAATTGTGAATCACAAACAATAATTCTTGAGACAAAACTAATTCATTGAATCAAAAGCATGTTGAGAAATCAACTTTTATCCCATAACCAATAATAAGATGTTTAGCTACTCATAGCTATGGAGTTCATCATCATCAATATTCAATAATAAAACAAGGAAGAAGAAGAACAAAACCAAACCCTAGAAGCGTAAACAAAAACGGCTCTCCAAAATTCCAAGAAAAGATATGATATGTTGTAGAAGACCTTCCCTTTTATAGCTTTCTCCAACTTCTATAATTAGGTCTAGTCTTCAAAGTCCATTAGGTGAGAATCCACCAAGCCCATAAGAGTGAGAAACCCGTGTAGAAAATACGCCCAAAGTGGTCACGGAAGTCTGGGATTGTGGCCGGAAATCGGCCGGAAAGTCGCCGGAAAACAGCTCCGGTGACCGGCAAAGTCCGCCCGGCCACCGGTCAACCGGGTCAGAACGGTCGGGTCAACTCTGAATCGGATCGGGTCAACGGGTCGGATCAACTCTGAATCGGATCGGGTCAGAACCAGTCAGGCCGAGTCAGAGAGAGTCAGGTCATATACTCAAATGTGAGTCAGCTGTTCTCTGGCTGAGTGACCCATGCCTAGGCCATTGTACAGCTTGCACAGGCCAAGCATCTCTGCCAGCCATGTTGGCCCTCAATTCCACCTGCAATCCATCCATGTTCTTCCCCATCTGCAAGCACTCTATAGCTTCAGCCATAAGCTCATACCACCACCAGACCATCAGGCCATCTAATTTGCATCTACATTTCACCCAAAGACAACTCCATTTGAGTTTCACACAAAGAATCAAGCTATGACTTTATTTAACATCTCCACTCCATCAGCAAGCAAGCATCAACACCCTCCAATTCTTTATCCACAGACTGCACCACCTGCTTTGTACAGCTCCAACATCAACCCTAGTCTACTCATGAAACCACCAAAGCCATGGCAATCACCAGCACTAACACCCAGCACCACCTGCACTCTGGAAAATCAGACCTGCAATCTCCATAACCAGCCTCAATGCCACCAGTCTGCAGCTCACTGCATCAATGCCACAATCAGAGCTCAAGCCAACCTAGCACCAGCTCTAGCTCAGCTGTACCAGCCTGCAGGTCTGTAGGTTCTACTTCATCCATTTCAGGCTACCATATTAGTTCCAGCTGCAACACTAATTTGAGTCCATCCCCGCACAATTGAGCTCACCCGATTCTGCGGCTGAGCCTAGATCCCGGCTTCACCGCAACATCTCAAGACCAACTCATTTGCTCACAGGATTTCCACCTGAACCTTCACAAACCATCACTCCACCTGCCATGAACCAACAATTCAAGCCGGTATGCGACTTCTGCACCATCAAGTTTTAGTCATTGCCATCACTGACTTGCAATCTCCCTGCAATTTTTCACTCAAGTTTCAAGACTCATGAAGAAGCAACATCTCCTGTTGTACCAGCACCACTATGACTCAAGCCATCATACCACCTGCAGTTTCCCCTGTAATTCCAGCAATCAACATAATACAGCACCACCTTAGCTCAGGCCAACATCTCACCTTGCACTGCAACAACAGCATCACTCAGCCAATTTCCATTCATTGCACCATCCGAGTTAAGCTATAGAACCACCAGTCTGTAAACCCCTTTCAGAATCGATCAACTCGATCTCAAAAACCCATCACCAGCCTCAGATCCTAAAATCATTCATCACCAGCAGCAAAAGCCTCCATTTCTCGATTTCCAAACAATAAATCTGCAGTCACAACTGCTTTCCTCTCTCAATCTCTCAATTCTCTCGATCTCGGTTTCAATCCCAGATACAAATCATAACCCATCTTCTAATTCTTGACCTCAATAGAAGCAACATTCATCACAGATCCATTTTCTCTCCATCATTTACAGCATCGGATTCATTCAACCAAGACCCATCATCAATCGACCAACTCTGAGCCATTCTCTACATCGACTTCACTTAAAAATGGCAAACCCTAACTTCTTATCAATCTATTTCAGGACCACCAATCAGCAATCAATTCTCATCTTTGTCAGATTTAGCCTTCAATGCACAGAAAACCTAAATTAACCACAAACCCAACTTAGCAATAGCACCACCTTCATCATCGAACCCTAGCTTCTGATATTTTGAAATTCATTCAAATTCATAACAATTTCTTCTCTCGGTTCTCCATTCTGTAATTCAAGCAGCAAACACCAATATCTTCAAAATCATTACCTCCTCCATTACCGGCAGCAACCAATTTCTTCCTCAGATACCAATTCCTCCGTGGCTGCGCCTCCTTCCCACTTCTCTCACTCTCTGGCTCTCTCAGTTCAGGTGAGAAAATGATTGAATGAATGAAATGAGAAACATCTTCTCGATTTAGTTTTTTAGGATATGCTGGATAATGCCACCCCTCTGCATCAGATAAGGGATACCCCAGTGGATGCCCCATAACATGTGGTCACCCCTTAACCACAGCTGGCTACATTTAATACTCCTCCTAATAGAGTTGCCCCTTAACCTTGGCTAAGCTCCATATATCACTTGCCTGTAAGATGACAATTTCGCCCTTTAGCTCAAATTGGGTAATTTCTCCTTCTTTTCCCCCATGCGACTCCGGCGTACCTGATAACTCAAAAGCAACCATAAAATACATAATTCACACGAAAAATAGCAAAGAAAGCATAAACTCTATATAGTAAATACGGTGTATTCTACACCTATCATATTCCCCCACACTTAGACTTTGCTAGTCCTCGAGCAAATCAAACAAAATAATAAAATACAACAACTCCGTGTCGTCGAGGCTACGGTCACTTTTAGCATAAATAACAAGCCTTTAAACCCCTAGGTGTCCCTAGTGGACGAGTTATAGTCTCGTGAGGGTTTACTAGAGATATACCCCCAAAACCTATTTTTCCAACTTACTAGTTCTCCGTAATGATAGTATCCAACGCGCTAAGAAGACATAGAGATTCTACACTAGTCATAAGAAGTTAGACACCTAAATGAAACAGAATCTCATTCTTAAAAAGTTGAGAGAGAGATAACCATCCCTTCTCGACTAAAATTCGGGTTCGGAGTGATCAAAAGTCTCGACTCTGCCTCACAAGAAAGGGTTTTATGATATTGCTCTCAATAATAAACGGCTTTTTATGGGTCACACATGTGTCCAGGTTGGAATGAAGAGAGAATCCTGCGACACATTGAATTTTAGGAAGGCAAAACCCTCCGAATGTTTTGAAAACCCACATCTTTTATATATTTTTGAAAACCCATTTTTCGACGATCTCTTCGAAAGGAAATCAAACCATTTAACGAAGGTGGGAATATGCTTACTTACGGTGAATGCCGTTCGGCGTGCAGCTAGCACCACTCTCACAGATCCATAGAAACGTCTTCGGTCTTCTATCGGTGTCTTCATCTTCGTCTTCGGGCTTCAACTCTTGATGATAACTCTCGAACTTCGTAGAATCTCGACAATATGATTCTTTCCCTCAAATTCCTTGTCGCTTGAAACTTCATTATAGATATTCCTTCTTTCCATAGGCTTTATTGAAAGAATATAAAAAAATAAAAACAAACTATACAAACCCAATTTTTTTCTTCTTTTCTTTTTTTTTTTTTTTTTTTTTTTTTTTTTTTTTTTTTAACACACAAATACAAAATAAAAAAAATAAAACAAAAATAAAAACTATTGATAAACCTAAAAACTTTCTCTTGTCTCTTTTTCGTTTTTTTTTTTTTTTTTTTTTTTTCGAGACAAGAGAAAGTAAAATACAAATAAAATAAAATAAAAATGTAAGTACAATGCCATGGTGTAAGTACTTTACCGCTTGAATCTTCACAACTTATATGTCTTGATATCATAAACTTCTCGAACTTTCATCCTTGATAATTTCCGCTCTTGTACTATAGTCTTCAACTTATAAAAATTCTGCCCTTTGTTTTGTTGCTTTACTCAAATCAAATCTTCCCATTTCGTACCATTGTTTGTAAACCTCGAACGTATTCAACTTTCCTTCGAATTTGTGATGCTCCTCTTGTTGATGATGATGGTGTTTCTATGGACTGTTGGTGTAGAGAGAGAGATAAGGTGGATGGTGCTAATCGCGAACAAGATCACAAGTGATATGTAAGTTAGCAATTCGATGTCACCAACATGGTTGATAAAAATAGCACTCAAGAGATCAAAATAGTGCTTCTATGGTGGGAATTTGGACAGCTCACCATTCTGCCTTTAATTTACGTGCGGTGACATACACTCTAAAAGCACAAATTTAGACAGTACAAAGAATTGAAGGTTGGTGCCTCACATTATGTAACATGGGTAGTCTCCACTATAGGGGATCACTGTTCTAATACCGAATTCAGTCTGCACCTTATTTGCCACCGGCATGGTTAAATCCAACTTTAACTCTCATACAATTAAGAAACCCGATCATGTTCTCTCACATCTCTAAGTTCAGTCACTATTATGAGAATTTCGATGTAATCTTAGCGACATGTATACTATGTGACTCTAAATAACTACAAGTTGGAGTTTTCTTATTCACTAGTTCACAAAAAGTTGAAAAATTGCAAAAATTTACAACATAAACCACTCCCCCACACTTAAACTTTACATTGTCCTCAATGTAAATTGAATCGTCCAAAGTAAGTCAAGGTGGGAAATCCTAACAAGAAATCAAAGAAAATAAAGTAAAAACAAAACAAGAAAAACTAAAAACAAGAAAAGAAATAAATACAAGACAAGAATTACTCATCCTTTGGGTTGCCTCCCAATTAGCGCTTGGTTTAAAGTCGTCAGCCCGACTATCTCCTTGCTTTCTATGACTCCTCCGGAGGAGCACATCCACAAAGTTAACTCCTTCCACCACTTCGGAAGTGAAATTCTCATAATATGGTTTCAAGAGGTGCCCATTAACTTTAAGTTCTTTTCCGTAGCTATGCTACAATTTCCACCGCACCATGAGAAAACACATTAGTAACAATAAAAGGTCCGATCCATCGTGACCTTAGTTTACCCGGAAATAATTGCAAGCGAGAATTAAACAAAAGCACTTTCTCGCCCAATGCAAAATTGTTTCCTAGAAATCATGTTATCATGGAATGCTTTCGTCTTTTCTTTGTAAATCCGTGAGCTTTCAAATGCATCATTGCGAAGCTCCTCTAGCTCTTGAAGTTGTAACTTCCTTTGCTTTCCAGCCCCATCCATCTCCATGTTGCATTGCTTAATAGCCCAAAACGCCTTATGCTCAATTTCCACAGGTAAGTGACAAGGTTTACCATACACAAGCCTAAAAGGAGACATTCCAATAGGTGTTTTATATGCGGTTCTATACGCCCACAAAGCATCATTAAGTCGCATGCTCCAATCTTTCCTCGTTGGATTCACCGTCTTTTCTAGAATGGATTTCACCTCACGATTAGACACCTCGGCTTGTCCATTGGTTTGGGGATGATAAGG
This sequence comes from Papaver armeniacum, assembly GCA_023531295.1. Classification (NCBI taxonomy): domain Eukaryota; kingdom Viridiplantae; phylum Streptophyta; class Magnoliopsida; order Ranunculales; family Papaveraceae; genus Papaver; species Papaver armeniacum. The sequence goes on along the minus strand of JAJJWW010011378.1, from coordinate 26,800 downwards.
TGTTGCAATCTTGTGCGACACATTGTACTTCGACAACAAGCTTTGTAAAATCCTATTTTTGAAGTGAGACCCCCCATCGCTAATTATGGCTCTTGGAATTCCAAACCTTGCAAAAATATTAGCTTGCACAAAATCTGAAACCACTTTAGAATCATTAGTAGGGGTGGCTTTAGCTTCCACCCATTTCGAGACATAATCAACCGCAAGTAAGATATAAAAATTCCCATGGGAGTTAACAAAAGGCCCCATAAAATCAATACCCCATACATCAAAAACTTCATAAATTGAATATAAGTTTGTGGCATTTGATTTCGGGCACCTAGATTTCCGGTTCTTTGACACCTATCACAAGTTGTACAAAATATATGTGCATCCTTAAACAAAGTTGGCGAATAAAACCACTTTCAAGTACCTTGTGCGCGGTTCTCTTACTCCCAAAATGTCCTCATAAGCATAAGAGTGACAAAAAGACAAGATAGAGTTAAATTCAGATTCGGGCACGCACCTTCGTATTACTTGGTCACTACCATGTTTCCATAAGTATGGATCATCCCATATGTATTGGTTCCCTAACCTCTTAAGTTTGTCCCTCTCAGCACGAGACAAGTTCTTTGGGATTTGTTTAGAAACTAAGTAATTGACAATGTCGGCATACCATGGTTCTCCAAAGGCAATTGAGAAAAGTTGCTCATCCGGGAAACTTTCACGCAACGGGATAGTCTCCTTGTCCATAGCAAGTCGGCTCAAATGATCCGCAACGGTGTTCTCAAATCCTTTCTTGTCTTTGATTTCAATATCAAACTCTTGTAAGAGTAATATCCATCGTATGAGCCTCGGTTTCGCCTCTTTCTTTGTAAGCAAGTATCTAAGTGCTGCATGATCAGAAAAGACAACAACTTTTGTACCAATTAGATAAGAGCGAAACTTTTCTAAAGCAAAAACAATGGCTAATAACTCCTTTTCAGTGGTTGTGTAGTTTTGTTGAGCCTCATTTATCATTCTAGAAGCATAATAGATAGCATGAGGAAGCTTCCCCACACGTTTCCCAAGCACCGCACCAACCGCATAATCACTAGCATCACACATGAGTTCAAACGGCTTACTCCAATCCGGTGGTTTAATGATAGGGGCTGAAATCAAAAGTTCTTTCAAACGATTGAATGCCGCCATACATTTCTCATCAAAGTTAAAAACCACATCTTTTTGCAATAAGTTACAAAGTGGAGATGCTATCTTGGAAAAGTCCTTGATGAACCTACGATAAAAACCTGCATGACCAAGAAAAGAACGTATCTCCCTCACCGTAGTGGGAGGGGTTAGAGCACGAATAAGGTCTATCTTAGATTTATCAACTTCCAAGCCTTTAGAAGATATTATATGGCCTAAAACTATGCCATGAGTTACCATGAAATGGCACTTCTCCCAATTTAGCACAAGATTTGTTTCAACACATCGTTCAAGGATTAGAGACAAGTTGTTCAAGCAAAGGTCAAAAGAATCACCAAAGACACTAAAGTCATCCATGAACACTTCGATTATGTTTTCAACATATTCCGAAAAGATACTTACCATACACCTTTGAAAGGTAGCTGGAGCATTGCACAAGCCAAAAGGCATCCTTCTATAAGCAAAAGTACCGAAAGGACAAGTGAAAGTGGTTTTCTCTTGGTCCTCCTAGCTTATCACAATCTGATTATAACCCGAATAGCCATCAAGAAAGCAATAGTAAGAGTGTCCAGCTAAACGTTCAAGCATTTGATCAATAAAAGGTAATGGAAAGTGGTCTTTTCTAGTGGTGGCATTCAATTTTCTATAATCAATACAAACCCTCCACCCGGTTTGCACACGAGTTGGGACAAGTTCATTCTTATCATTCTCCACCACCGTCACACCTGATTTCTTTGGTACTACTTGTACCGGGCTTACCCACTTGCTATCGGATATGGGGTAGATAACACCCACTTCCAAAAGCTTGAGTATCTCCTTTTTCACAACTTCCATCATGGGAGGATTCAAACGACGTTGCGCGTCCCTTTTAGGCTTTGCATCATCCTCCAACCGAATTTTGTGCATACAAACGGCAGGGCTAATACCCTTGATATCGGCAATTGTTCATCCTATGGCCGTCTTGTACTTCCTTAGCACCCTTAGAAGTTTTTGCTCCTGTAAATCACTAAGCTTGTTAGAAACAATCACCGTAACTCTTCATTATCACCCAAATACAAGTACTTAAGGTGGTCGGGAAGAGGTTTCAATTCTAAAATCGGAGATTTAATAATTGAAGGTACAAGCTTTTCATCACTGCATTGTGGCCGGAAATCGTTGGAAAATCGCTCCGTGACGTAAGAAAGTCCGCCCGACCACTTAGGTCAACCGGATCGAAACGGTCGGGTCAACTCGAATCGGATCGGGTCAACGGGTCGGATCAACTCTGAATCGGATCGGGTCAGAACCAGTCAGGCCGAGTCAGAGAGAGTCAGGTCATATACTCAGATGTGAGTCAGCTGTTCTCTGGCTGAGTGACCCATGCCTAGGCCATTGCACAGCTTGCACAGGCCAAGCATCTCTGCCAGCCATGTTGGCCCTCAATTCCACCTGCAATCCATCCATGTTCTTCCCCATCTGCAAGCACTCTATAGCTTCAGCCATAAGCTCATACCACCACCAGACCATCAGGCCATCTAATTTGCATCTACATTTCACCCAGCACAACTCCATTTGAGTTTCACACAGCAACTGCAGCTCATTTAACATCTCCACTCCATCAGCAAGCAAGCATCAACACCCTCCAATTCTTTATCCACAGACTGCACCACACCGCTTTGTACAGGCTCCAACATCAACCCTAGTCTACTCATGAAACCACCAAAGCCATGGCAATCACCAGCACTAACACCCGGCACCACCTCGCTCGGAAAATCGGACACCGCAATCTCCATAACCAGCCTCACGCCACCAAGTCGCAGCTCACCGCATCAATGCCACAATCGTAGCTCAAGCCAACCTAGCACATTTCTAGCTCACTGTTTGTACCAACTGCGCAGTGTCCTAGGTTCTACTTCATCCATTTCAGGCTACCATATTAGTTCCACTGCAACACTACCTTGAGTCCATCCCCGCACAATTGAGCTCACCCGAGTTACCGCAGCACAAGCCTAGATCCAGCTTCACCGCAACATCTCAAGACCAACTCATTTGCTCACCCCGGGATTTCCACCCGAACCTTCACAAACCATCACTCCACCTGCCATGAACCAACAATTCAAGCCAGGTAACAGCTTCTTGCACCATCAAGTTTTAGTCATTGCCATCACTGACTTGCAATCTCCCTGCAATTTTTCACTCAAGTTTCAAGACTCATGAAGAAGCAACATCTCCTGTTGTACCAGCACCACTATGACTCAAGCCATCATACCACCTGCAGTTTCCCCTGTAATTCCAGCAATCAACATAATACAGCACCACCTTAGCTCAGGCCAACATCTCACCTTGCACTGCAACAACAGCATCACTCAGCCAATTTCTATTCATTGCACCATCCGAGTTAAGCTATAGAACCACCAGTCTGTAAACCCCTTTCAGAATCGATCAACTCGATCTCAAAAACCCATCATCAGCCTCAGATCCTAAAATCATTCATCACCAGCAGCAAAAGCCTCCATTTCTCGATTTCCAAACAATAAATCTGCAGTCACAACTGCTTTCCTCTCTCAATCTCTCAATTCTCTCGATCTCGGTTTCAATCCCAGATACAAATCATAACCCATCTTCTAATTCTTGACCTCAATAGAAGCAACATTCATCACAGATCCCTTTTCTCTCCATCATTTACAGCATCGGATTCATTCAACCAAGACCCATCATCAATCGACCAACTCTGAGCCATTCTCTACATCGACTTCACTTAAAAATGGCAAACCCTAACTTATCAATCTATTTCGGACCACCAATCAGCAATCAATTCTCATCTTTGTCGATTTAGCCTTCAAATGCACAAAGAAAACCTAAATTAACCACAAACCCAACTTAGCAATAAGACCACCTTCATCATCGAACCCTAGCTTCGATATTTTGAAATTCATTCAAATTCATAACAATTTCTTCTCTCGGTTCTCCATTAGAATTCAAACGGCAAACACCAATATCTTCAAAATCATTACCTCCTCCATTACCGCGACAACCAATTTCTTCCTCGATACCAATTCCTCCGTGGCCGCGCCTCCTTCCCACTTCTCTCACTCTACGGCTCTCTCGGTTCGGGTGAGAAAATGATTGAATGAATGAAATGAGAAACATCTTCGATTTAGTTTTTTTAGGATATGCTGGATAATGCCACCCCTCTGCATCAGATAAGGGATACCCCAGTGGATGCCCCATAACATGTGGTCACCCCTTAACCACAGCTGGCTGCATTTAATACTCCTCCTAATAGAGTTGCCCCTTATCCTTGGCTAAGCTCCATATATCACTTGCTCCGTAAGATGACAATTTCGCCCTTTAGATCAAATTGGGTAATTTCTCCTTCTTTTCCCCCATGCGACTCCAGCGTACCTGATAACTCAAAAGCAACCATAAAATACATAATTCACACGAAAAATAGCAAAGAAAGCATAAACTCTATATAGTAAATACGGTGTATTCTACACCTATCATATTCCCCCACACTTAGACTTTGCTAGTCCTCGAGCAAATCAAACAAAATAATAAAATACAACAACTCCGTGTCGTCGAGGCTACGGTCACTTTTAGCATAAATAACAAGCCTTTAAACCCCTAGGTGTCCCTAGTGGACGAGTTATAGTCTCGTGAGGGTTTACTAGAGATATACCCCCAAAACCTATTTTTCCAACTTACTAGTTCTCCGTAATGATAGTATCCAACGCGCTAAGAAGACATAGAGATTCTGCACACTAGTCATAAGAAGTTAGACACCTAAATGAACAGAATCTCATTCTTAAAAGTTGAGAGAGAGATAACCATCCCTTCTCGACTAAAATTCGGGTTCGGAGTGATCAAAAGTCTCGACTCTGCCTCACAAGAAAGGGTTTTATGATATTGCTCTCAATAATAAACAGCTTTTTATGGGTCACACATGTGTCCAGGTTGGAATGAAGAGAGAATCCTGCGACACATTGAATTTTAGGAAGGCAAAACCCTCCGAATGTTTTGAAAACCCACATCTTTTATATATTTTTGAAAACCCATTTTTCTGACGATCTATTCGAAAAGAAATCAAACCATTTAACGAAGGTGGGAATATGCTTACTTACAGTGAATCCGTTCGGCGTGCGGCCTAGCACCACTCTCCAAAGGCATCCATAGAAACGTCTTCGGTCTTCTGCATCGGTGTCTTCATCTTCGTCTTCGGTCTTCAACTCTTGATGATAACTCTTGAACTTCGTAGAATCTCGACAATATGATTCTTTCCCTCAAATTCCTTGTCGCTTGAAACTTCATTATAGATATTCCTTCTTTCCATAGGCTTTATTGAAAGAATACAAAAATAAAAACAAACTATACAAACCCAATTTTTTTTTTTTTTTTTTTTTTTTTTTTTTTTCGTTTTTTTTTTTTTTTTTTTTTAACACACAAATACAAAATAAAAAAAATAAAAATAAAACAAAAATAAAAACTATTGATAAACCTAAAAACTTTCTCTTGTCTCTTTTTCGTTTTTTTTTTTTTTTTTTTTTTTGAGACAAGAGAAAGTAAAATACAAATAAAATAAAATAAAAATGTAAGTACAATGCCATGGTGTAAGTACTTTACCGCTTGAATCTTCACAACTTATATGTCTTGATATCATAAACTTCTCGAACTTTCATCCTTGATAATTTCGCTCTTGTACTATAGTCTTCAACTTATAAAAATTTACGCCCGTTTTGTTGCTTTACTCAAATCAAATCTTCCCATTTCGTACCATTGTTTGTAAACCTCGAACGTATTCAACTTTCCTTCAATTTGTGATGCTCCTCTTGTTGATGATGATGGTGTTTCTATGGACCTGTTGGTGTAGAGAGAGATAAGGTGGATGGTGCTAATATAACAAGATCACAAGTGATATGTAAGTTAGCAATTCGATGTCACCAACATGATTGATAAAAATAGCACTCAAGAGATCAAAATAGTGCTTCTATGGTGGAATTTGGACAGCTCACCATTCTGCGCCGAATTTACGTACGGTGACATACACTCTAAAAGCACAAATTTAGACGGGTACAAAGAATTGAAGGTTGGTGCCTCACATTATGTAACATGGGTAGTCTCCACTATAGGGGATCACTTGTTCTAATACCGAATTCAGTCTGCACCTTATTTGCCACTGGCATGGTTAAATCCAACTTTAACTCTCATACAATTAAGAAACCCGATCATGTTCTCTGTCATCTCTAAGTTCGGTCACTATTATGAGAATTTCGATGTAATCTTAGCGACATGTATACTATGTGACTCTAAATAACTACAAGTTGGAGTTTTCTTATTCACTAGTTCACAAAAAAGTTGAAAAATTGCAAAAATTTACAACATAAACCACTCCCCCACACTTAAACTTTACATTGTCCTCAATGTAAATTGAATCGTCCAAAGTAAGTCAAGGTGGGAAATCCTAACAAGAAATCAGCAAAAATAAAGTAAAAACAAAACAAGAAAAACTAAAAACAAGAAAAGAAATAAATACAAGACAAGAATTACTCATCCTTTGGGTTGCCTCCCAATTAGCGCTTGGTTTAAAGTCGTCAGCCCGACTATCTCCTTGCTTTCTATGACTCCTCCAGAGGGAGCACATCCACAAAGTTAACTCCTTCCACCACTTCGGAAGTGAAATTCTCATAATATGGTTTCAAGAGGTGCCCATTAACTTTAAGTTCTTTTCCTGTAGCTATGCTACGAATTTCCACCGCACCATGAGAAAACACATTAGTAACAATAAAAGGTCCGATCCATCGTGACCTTAGTTTACCCGGAAATAATTGCAAGCGAGAATTAAACAAAAGCACTTTCTGCCCAATGCAAAATTGTTTCCTAGAAATCATGTTATCATGGAATGCTTTCGTCTTTTCTTTGTAAATCCGTGAGCTTTCAAATGCATCATTGCGAAGCTCCTCTAGCTCTTGAAGTTGTAACTTCCTTTGCTTTCCAGCCCCATCCATCTCCATGTTGCATTGCTTAATAGCCCAAAACGTCTTATGCTCAATTTCCACAGGTAAGTGACAAGGTTTACCATACACAAGCCTAAAAGGAGACATTCCAATAGGTGTTTTATATGCGGTTCTATACGCCCACAAAGCATCATTAAGTCGCATGCTCCAATCTTTCCTCGTTGGATTCACCGTCTTTTCTAGAATGGATTTCACCTCACGATTAGACACCTCGGCTTGTCCATTGGTTTGGGGATGATAAGGTGTTGCAATCTTGTGCGACACATTGTACTTCGACAACAAGCTTTGTAAAATCCTATTTTTGAAGTGAGACCCCCCCATCGCTAATTATGGCTCTTGGAATTCCAAACCTTGCAAAAATATTAGCTTGCACAAAATCAAAACCACTTTAGAATCATTAGTAGGGGTGGCTTTAGCTTCCACCCATTTCGAGACATAATCAACTGCAAGTAAGATATAAAAATTCCCATGGGAGTTAACAAAAGGCCCCATAAAATCAATACCCCATACATCAAAAACTTCAATAAATTGAATATAAGTTTGTGGCATTTGATTTCGGGCACCTAGATTTCCGGTTCTTTGACACCTATCACAAGTTGTACAAAATATATGTGCATCCTTAAACAAAGTTGGCCAATAAAAACCACTTTCAAGTACCTTGTGCGCGGTTCTCTTACTCCCAAAATGTCCTCCGCAAGCATAAGAGTGACAAAAAGACAAGATAGAGTTAAATTCAGATTCGGGCACGCACCTTCGTATTACTTGGTCACTACCATGTTTCCATAAGTATGGATCATCCCATATGTATTGGTTCCCTAACCTCTTAAGTTTGTCCCTCTCAGCACGAGACAAGTTCTTTGGGATTTGTTTAGAAACTAAGTAATTGACAATGTCGGCATACCATGGTTCTCCAAAGGCAATTGAGAAAAGTTGCTCATCCGGGAAACTTTCACGCAACGGGATAGTCTCCTTGTCCATAGCAAGTCGGCTCAAATGATCCGCAACGGTGTTCTCAAATCCTTTCTTGTCTTTGATTTCAATATCAAACTCTTGTAAGAGTAATATCCATCGTATGAGCCTCGGTTTCGCCTCTTTCTTTGTAAGCAAGTATCTAAGTGCTGCATGATCGAAAAGACAACAACTTTTGTACCAATTAGATAAGAGCGAAACTTTTCTAAAGCAAAAACAATGGCTAATAACTCCTTTTCAGTGGTTGTGTAGTTTTGTTGAGCCTCATTTATCGTTCTAGAAGCATAATAGATAGCATGAGGAAGCTTCCCCACACGTTTCCCAAGCACCGCACCAACCGCATAATCACTAGCATCACACATGAGTTCAAACGGCTTACTCCAATCCGGTGGTTTAATGATAGGGGCTGAAATCAAAAGTTCTTTCAAACGATTGAATGCCGCCATACATTTCTCATCAAAGTTAAAAACCACATCTTTTTGTAATAAGTTACAAAGTGGAGATGCTATCTTGGAAAAGTCCTTGATGAACCTACGATAAAAACCTGCATGACCAAGAAAAGAACGTATCTCCCTCACCGTAGTGGGAGGGGTTAGAGCATGAATAAGGTCTATCTTAGATTTATCAACTTCCAAGCCTTTAGAAGATATTATATGGCCTAAAACTATGCCATGAGTTACCATGAAATGACACTTCTCCCAATTTAGCACAAGATTTGTTTCAACACATCGTTCAAGGATTAGAGACAAGTTGTTCAAGCAAAGGTCAAAAGAATCACCAAAGACACTAAAGTCATCCATGAACACTTCGATTATGTTTTCAACATATTCTGAAAAGATACTTACCATACACCTTTGAAAGGTAGCTGAGCATTGCACAAGCCAAAAGGCATCCTTCTATAAGCAAAAGTACCGAAAGGACAAGTGAAAGTGGTTTTCTCTTGGTCCTCCTAGCGCTATCACAATCTGATTATAACCTGAATAGCCATCAAGAAAGCAATAGTAAGAGTGTCCAATGCAAACGTTCAAGCATTTGATCAATAAAAGGTAATGGAAAGTGGTCTTTTCTAGTGGTGGCATTCAATTTTCTATAATCAATACAAAACCCTCCACCCGGTTTGCACACGAGTTGGGACAAGTTCATTCTTATCATTCTCCACCACCGTCACACTGATTTCTTTGGTACTACTTGTACCGGCTTACCCACTTGCTATCGGATATGGGGTAGATAACACCCACTTCCAAAAGCTTGAGTATCTCCTTTTTTCACAACTTCCATCATGGGAGGATTCAAACGACGCTGCGCCCCTTTTAGGCTTTGCATCATCCTCCAACCGACTTTTGTGCATACAAACGGCAGGGCTAATACCCTTGATATCGGCAATTGTTCATCCTATGGCCACTTGTACTTCCTTAGCACCCTTAGAAGTTTTTGCTCCAGAAATCACTAAGCTTGTTAGAAACAATCACCGGTAACTCTTCATTATCACCCAAATACAAGTACTTAAGGTGGTCGGGAAGAGGTTTCAATTCTAAAATCGGAGATTTAATAATTGAAGGTACAAGCTTTTCATCACTGCATTGTGGCCGGAAATCGGCCGGAAAATCGCTCCGGTGACCGGCAAAGTCCGCCCGGCCACCGGTCAACCGGGTCAGAACGGTCGGGTCAACTCTGAATCGGATCGGGTCAACGGGTCGGATCAACTCTGAATCGGATCGGGTCAGAACCAGTCAGGCCGAGTCAGAGAGAGTCAGGTCATATACTCAGATGTGAGTCAGCTGTTCTCTGGCTGAGTGACCCATGCCTAGGCCATTGCACAGCTTGCACAGGCCAAGCATCTCTGCCAGCCATGTTGGCCCTCAATTCCACCTGCAATCCATCCATGTTCTTCCCCATCCGCAAGCACTCTATAGCTTGACCATAAGCTCATACCACCACCAGACCATCGTGCCATCTAATTTGCATCTACATTTCACCCAAGACAACTCCATTTGAGTTTCACACAAAGAATCGCAACTTATTTAACATCTCCACTCCATCAAGAAGCAAGCATCAACACCCTCCAATTCTTTATCCACAGATCGCACCACCGCTTTGTACACTCCAACATCAACCCTAGTCTACTCATGAAACCACCAAAGCCATGGCAATCACCAAAGCACTAACACCCAACACCACCCGCACTCTGGAAAATCGGACTCGCAATCTCCATAACTATGCCCAATGCCACCAAATCTGCAGCTCACTGCATCAATGCCACAATCAGAGCTCAAGCCAACCTAGCACCAGCTCTAGCTCACTTGTGCATCAACTGCCAGTGCAGTAGGTTCTACTTCATCCATTTCAGGGCTACCATATTAGTTCCACTGCAACACTAATTTGAGTCCATCCCCCCGCACAATTGAGCTCACCAGTTACCGCAGCACAAGCCTAGATCCCAGCTTCACCTGCAACATCTCAAGACCAACTCATTTGCTCACAGGATTTCCACCTGAACCTTCACAAACCATCACTCCACCTGCCATGAACCAACAATTCAAGCCAGGTAACATCTTCTTGCACCATCAAGTTTTAGTCATTGCCATCACTGACTTGCAATCTCCCTTCAATTTTTCACTCAAGTTTCAAGACTCATGAAGAAGCAACATCTCCTGTTGTACCAGCACCACTATGACTCAAGCCATCATACCACTGCAGCTTCCACGTAATTCCAGCAATCAACATAATACAGCACCACCTTAGCTCAGGCCAACATCTCACCTTGCACTGCAACAACAGCATCACTCAGCCAATTTCCATTCATTGCACCATCCGAGTTAAGCTATAGAACCACCATTCAGAAACCCCTTTCGAATCGATCAACTCGATCTCAAAAAACCCATCATCGACCTCGAATCCTAAAATCATTCATCACCAGCAGCAAAAGCCTCCATTTCTCGATTTCCAAACAATAAATCTGCAGTCACAACTGCTTTCCTCTCTCAATCTCTCAATTCTCTCGATCTCGGTTTCAATCCCAGATACAAATCATAACCCATCTTCTAATTCTTGACCTCAATAGAAGCAACATTCATCACAGATCCCTTTTCTCTCCATCATTTACAGCATCGGATTCATTCAACCAAGACCCATCATCAATCGACCAACTCTGAGCCATTCTCTACATCGACTTCACTTAAAAATGGCAAACCCTAACTTCTTATCAATCTATTTCAGGACCACCAATCAGCAATCAATTCTCATCTTTGTCAGATTTAGCCTTCAATGCACAGAAAACCTAAATTAACCACAAACCCAACTTAGCAATAGCACCACCTTCATCATCGAACCCTAGCTTCCGATATTTTGAAATTCATTCAAATTCATTAAAATTTCTTCTCTCGGTTCTCCATTCTGTAATTCAAGCAGCAAACACCAATATCTTCAAAATCATTACCTCCTCCATTACCGGCAGCAACCAATTTCTTCCTCAGATACCAATTCCTCCGTGGCTGCGCCTCCTTCCCACTTCTCTCACTCTCTGGCTCTCTCAGTTCAGGTGAGAAAATGATTGAATGAATGAAATGAGAAACATCTTCTCGATTTAGTTTTTTAGGATATGCTGGATAATGCCACCCCTCTGCATCAGATAAGGGATACCCCAGTGGATGCCCCATAACATGTGGTCACCCCCCAACCACACTTGGCTACATTTAATACTCCTCCTAATAGAGTTGCCCCTTAACCTTGGCTAAGCTCCATATATCACTTGCCTGTAAGATGACAATTTCGCCCTTTAGCTCAAATTGGGTAATTTCTCCTTCTTTTCCCTCATGCGACTCCAGCGTACCTGATAACTCAAAAGCAACCATAAAATACATAATTCACACGAAAAATAGCAAAGAAAGCATAAACTCTATATAGTAAATACGGTGTATTCTACACCTATCATTCGGTCTCCACATACCTTTTGTTGATGAAGTTTCACAAGCTCTCCTTAGTAGTTCTTCGTCTTCAAATGATGATCGCCGTGAAGTCTAAGGCTCAACTACACAAACTATTTCCTAGTCCGAGACATCTCTAAGTAGAATAGAAATCAAGACTTACAGTTTTGATCACTAACATTGACAAACATGCTTGAGATAACAACGCATGCGAGTTCGACCGAGCAGTGCTCTAACAATCTCCCCTATTGTCAATTTTAGTGACAAAACTATCAATACATATGGATTACAAAATAAATAAAACTTTGTAGCTTCTCATCCAAATGCTTGATCTCCTTGGCATCTTCAACACGACTCAAAATCTTCGTCACTTCCAAGTACTCCATGATTCTAAGCGTGTTCAACTCAGCATCATAGTTGTTGAAGATCCGTAGCGATAACAACGAGAAAATAAATGCTCTCAATCATTGTTATACAGTGTCATTGTATCATTACACATCATCAAAGTTCAATTGTATCACAACTTTGACAACAATACTATGGTGATATGTATCACTCCCCCTTAGTCAATACTTTATCTCAACATGAAAACCACTCCCCTTACATAATGATCCGTAAACCATATGTATTTGTAGTATGAAACTACACATTAATTCCCCTCCCTTTGTCAATATAAATTGGAAAAGGTACGAAAACCGTGGGATCCACATGAAATTTTCATAGAGATACTTCATGACCAAAAGAGAATAACATACCAACTTATTTAGATGCAATCATATAGCCGAAGCTGAATGCATTCATCAAGGAGTTTATAAAGATACAAGATAACCCCTAAAATATTCCACAACCGCACTCCCCACAAAGATTTGGCAATTAAGCACAAGTTCAAAAAGAACTCTCCCTCATAAAATGTCATTCCCGAAAGAACAACAAGAACGACCTTAATTTTACGAGAAGAGAAGGATTTCTTTGGACATAATCAAATAACATGTAAACATGAATTTGTATCCAAAAAATCACAATTGAATTAGCCACAAAAATGATCAATTTAATTTGCCATGCTCAACATAAGAGAACTTACAGAGCAACACAGTATATGCACAAAATTGTGGATCGGGAAAGACCAATATCATGGAATAATCAAAGATTCATTCTATTTTTCATCACTATTTACACAATGACATGTAATAGATTTAATCTTTGTAAACAAAATTTTATCCTTTCTTCCATCAAAATAATGACATAAAAGGCTTAACTTTTGTAATCAAAAGTTCATTCTATCTTTATCAATATTTTCATACTTGACATAATAGAGATAACTTTTAAACAAGTATGGGACAGTCAAGGTTCACAAACGTAAACAACATATCCCATAACAATTTTCAATATATAAAATCATAAAGATTAATACTGCAAAAATCATCTTCCAACTAACTTAGAATTTAAATAAATAAATCTAAAAACATTGAAGATGAAAACGTTGGACATAGCTATGCGTGTACTCACAATAATGGCTATTCCAAACCCTAGTTATCCTTCTTAAAAACACAAGAATAAAATTCTCATAAGAAGTTTCCTAGACAAAATAAAGACTTAAACAAGATCAGCAACCAATGAACGGACAAGGGCTAGTTCATCAGATGCTTTCTTTAGCTCCTTTTTCAGAAAAGCCAGATTCTTTGATGCAATCTCAAGCTGTTCACAAACGACCTCAAAATCTTGAAAAATATTTCCAACCAATTGAATGGACATCTGGATTGGAAGATCTTTTTCATAATCAATTGCTTTATAGCATAAAATGGAGACAGGTTCTTCAAAAGCATTGGCATCATCATACTTGTCTTCCGATTTGCATCCTTTCATTGTGCACACCAATCCAAGAGAGACTTGACGTTACCGAACCAATATATATCTCAAAGGAAGAATTTGATATATATTTATAACTTTTCACACAAGAGAACTCTAGGGTTACTTGTGGACATTTGATAATGGTTCGGGTGCACAGAGTTCATGGTTATGACCCAGGGATCAAAAACCACGGAACTAAAGAAGCAAACATTTAGAAACAAGTTCTGAAGTTATGACAAACGTTGGTTCAAGGTTGAACATCAACTGTCAAATAAAAGAGCATCAAACGAATAATCCGGAGTAACGCTCGGGGAGGAAGATCAAATCTAAACGAAAACAAAGTACAACATGGACCATTTGTCAAGAAGGAGGTATCTTCTTGAGAGTTATGTGTATCTTCTCATTGGTCATAAAGAGGATACACTTACAGAAATGGTCAAGTTGTATGGTGATGAACATGAAGTTCATCAGAGGGATTGACACATTCCTTTTTACTCCCTTGACTTATATCAGAATTCTTATGCACATCTTCAAAAGAATTATCAAGGGAAAATCATGAGTTACCTGAATCAGCTGCTTTTTTCGCCTTTTTGATCTTTCGCTTGATACCGTTGATACAGGTCTTGAGTTCCGAAACACGATTGTTGATGTGAATGTAGTCAGGAACACCTATTTGAGGAGCAAGATCATTATTGAGGGAAACAGAGAAGTTTGAAGAATTTTTCTTTCTTCGACACCTTTTTCTTCTCACAGGTCTTTCAGAGCTATCAGTCATCCATATAACATTATTATTTTTACAGTTGTACGCAGAAGAGATGTTATGTTCATAATCAAGAAATGGACCATTGCAGCACTTGTCTTGATTGTGGAATGAGTTTCTAACTGAATACTGAGGAACATGCTTGATGACTTCTTTAGACATCCAAATGAGAGTGTTGTGAAGTTTTTCATTCCGTAAAAGAAGATGACATATTCTTTCAATGTGGCCTTTCTTTCCGCAATAATAGTAGCTGACAGGAGTGTTTTTATCCGTTCTCAACCGAGTCGTCCTTGTAGGCTGACGAACTTTATTTCCAGATACATCTCTAGCTGTAGATTGAAGAAGGTCATTTGCCTTAACAAAATTTATCTTACCAAGACTTGGAGCATCTACACCTTTATAGCCTGCAGACCACGTCTATCACGATGTTCTTTACATGCTCCAAGTATAGAAGATCGTTTTGTAGAGCTAGAATTGAATTTTTTCCAAATTCTCTTCCAAAGCTTTGACCTTTTCAAGAGCAAAGCACTAAGATCGGTCTCCAATTGTTTTTCTCGGGCGAGAAAAATATTTTCTCATTTATTCAAACAATTTTGTTGAGAGTCATATCTTGCTTCATTTCGCAAGTCTTTTCTTTCAACACAAAGATATTTCTGATTTAAGATCATCACATTCAAAATTCTTTGAACATATATCCTCACACAATTTTTAAGAGTAGCTTGTAACAAGCTATACCCACTATCAAACCCTTTAAAGAGTTTTCTCAATTTTTTGTTTTCAATGTAGAGAGGAGTTAGAATTTCAAATGCAAGTATGTTGACTTCTTTTTCTTTAGAAGATGATCAAAGAGAATGATGTACTGTGAGGATTCTTCTTCAACATCTTCTTTTTCTTCTCCTCAATCACTTTCATCAGAAAGTTCATCTAACTGCTCATCAAGACGAGCTTCACAGTTAAGTATGAGTTTAGATGATGAAGGAGATGTGACAGAATTCTCAGGCGAATCATGATTTTTAACCAAAACTTCCTGAACTAGTGATGCGTGATTAGAGATAGCACTTTTGTCCATACGGTCGCTACAAACACGGAATTATAAGGTCTTTAATGTGTTTGCCTCGCTTCCGATACCAATTGAAAATCTTGTGGGTACAACAACCACACCTAACAATTTGTTTGGCAACTCGAGAGGACTTACTCTAATATATTTTCTAGAGAATCAACTAGACAATCGGACTCAATTTAGAGAAAAGTATATACAAGGGTTTATATCTCTGTTTCACAATGTAATCGACCGTCAAATGAGATAAAAATCTGCGAGCCTGATTATTTTGTGAAACAACTTGAACGGTACCAAACACCAATGTTCAAGTGTCAATCAATTTAAATCAACAACCAAAGGTTGGATTATCTAATTGATTGATCTTAACGCACAACTTGTGATATTTCAATTATATAACAAAATATAATGCGAAAAAGAAATAACATAGACACTGAATTTTGTTAACGAGGAAACCGCAAATGCTGAGAAAAACCCAGGACCTAGTTCGCTTTGAACACAAGACTATATTAATCCGCTACATACACTAGCTTACTACCAATGAACTTGATCGGACTGTAATTGAACCCTAATCAATCTCACACCGATTCAAGGTGCGCCATGTTCCTTACGTCTCTCGATCCCTACAGATACTACGCACTTGATTCCCTTAGCCGATCTCACCTACAACCAAGAGTTGCTACAACCCAAAGTCGAAGACTTGATAAACAAATCTGTCTCACACAGAAAAGTCTATTGGAATAGATAGATAAATCTGTCTGTTAGAGCATTGCTCGGTCGAACTCGCATGCGTTGCTATCTCAAGCATGTTTGTCAATGTTAGTGATCAAAACTATAAGTCTTGATTTCTAACCTATGTAGCTAAAGGTCTCGGACTAGGATAGAAAGTGTAGTTGAGCTCAAGAACTCCATGGCAATCATCATACAAGACGAAGGACTACTCGAGGAATCGGTGGAACTTCATCGACTAAAATGTATGTGGAGACTTGAACTTATCTGTCGCTCAAAAGTCTATTTACTCTATCTCCTACTCTTGAGACAAAGTCGTTTAGACGTATAGACTTTCATTATACACATTTGTTATTTCTGAGCCGAGTTTAACTTCATCCCATCTATTTCTCGAAATATGTGTTGGTAAACTTTCGCTTGAACCGAATTCATCTTTACCTAGTGACGAAAGTCATGATATGTTTCAATCACTTTGGAAATTTCTCGTGACGAAAAATGGTATGTGAATATAACGGCTATATAACGATCTCGAGAATGTTTCAATGATTGAAATGAGAGTTTAGATTACATAACCATTGGTAGGATATAAGCATTGTTGTGGAAACACATATATGTATAAGTCCTTATTCCTTGAACCAAAGTTTGCGAACAAAGAGAAATGGAAGTGGCGCAAGCCAAGTCCGCGAATCCGGCGGAAGTTCTAACCCGAGAATTTCTCTTTGGTTTGTGTACTCCTTCCATGAGCTTAAGTCCGAACTTGAGTAGGTTATATCTAAAACCGGTTGTTCTTGAACTAATGCTTAGGCTTAGTCCTATGGGCTAGATATCTAGCTGCTAGATTGGCCATCCACGCGTCCTGGGCAACCTCCTAAGTCCTATGGGCTAGATATCTAGCCGCTAGATTGGCCATCCACGTCATTCATGAGCGCCTTAACGGTTCGGGCGTTTTATGAGCGCCGAATCAGTTCGGCATTTTGGTAACTTTTTGAGCGCCGAACGGTTCGGCGTTTCAATCTGTTGATAGTGCGACTACGAGCAAATGTTAGAGAGAGAAGTAGCTAGAAAGAGTGTTAACTTTTTCCCCACACTTTTTTTCATGATTTGCAACACTTTTTGGCCAATCTATCAGTCCAATCTAGCCCATAGGACTTAGCCTTATATAAACTAAGGAATGCTTTTGCAAACCGTGGCTATAAAGTTCATGAACCTATTAGAGTGAATCAAACCGTTTTGCTTCGATTGTGTCTTGTGTAGTTACATAAGATTTAAGCAATTTAACAACTCTCTAACTAGTTCATTTGAGTCATTTGAACTAGTTATGGTGAAGAAGAATATGGTTGATATGAGAATGATCATATGGCTAACTATTTGGTTGACTATTGTTGAACCAACAAATGTTAATGTTTGGGTACGGTTCATAAACCCAAAATTGAACATTTCGTTTGTGTAACAAGCTAAGTTTTCGATCCAACGGTTGAGAAATATTAGCTTGAATCTAATCGTGTTTTCATCTAACGGTGAATATTGAATGCTTTGTTACTAAGCTAACATTGATTGCAAACCCTGATTTGAAAGACTATATAAGGGAGAACTCTAGCAACTGGGAAACCTAATCCCCACACTTTACGTGTGATACTAATTTGCTAAGCTAGAGTCGATTCTACTTTAACCTTTGGGTTTCTTCTTCTAAAACCAGGTTAACGACTTAAAGACTTCATTGGGATTGTGAAGCCAGAATGATACTACTTTTCTATCGTACGAGTACAATTGAAATAATTGTCTTGAGATTTATATCTCCGATAGGCAAGATAGAAAATAAATCATAAACACTTCGTCTCATCGTTTGTGATTCCACAATATCTTTTTTCGCTGCGTCGATTAAGATTATTGTGAGGGGATCAATAATAATAGGCCGTTAAATCGGGGAATATAAGTCCTAAGTTATTGATTGTTCTGTTCACCTTGATTTATCAAAAAGACGGAACAAAACTCATAGGTTTATTTGTGGGAGACGGATTTATCTATTACTATAGATTTTTCTGTTGATACAGATTTGTTTATTAAAGTCTTCGACTTTGGGTCGTAGCAACTCTTAGTTGTGGGTGAGATCAACTAAGGGAATCAAGTACGTAGCATCCTGCTGGGATCAGAGGTGTAGGAGCATAATTGTACCTTGGATCAGTGTGATATTGATTGGGGTTCAACTACAATCCAGACCGAAGTTAATTTGGAGTAGGCTAGAGTCTGTAGCGGCTTAATACGATTGTGTGTTCAATATGGACTAGGTCCTGGTTTTTTCGCATTTGCGGTTTCCTAGTTAACAAAATTCTCGTGACCTGTGTTATTTCTATTCCGCATTATATTTGTTTATATAATTGAAATATCACAGGTTGTGCGTTGTTCAATCAATTAGAATATCCGACCTTTTGGTTGTTGATTTAAATTGATTGACACTTGGATATTGGTCTTTGGTACCATCCAAGTTATCTCTCTTTGATAAAGACTCGCATATTTCTATTTGCTTGAGTAAAGATCAAATCGAGAGATTGAGATATAAACTCGTTGATATACTTTTATCTAGATTGAGTCTTCGTCTAGTTGATTCTCTAAAAAGTATATTGGAGTTTTTCCATATAGATTGCTAAGCGAAATATTGGGTGTGGTTGTTAGAGCCCCGCTTTTTTAATTGGTATCAGAGCAGGCAAACACGTTTAAGACCTTATAAGTCTGTGTTTGTAGCGATCTAACTCTATGGACAGAGGTGTTATCTCTATAAACGTACCACCAGTTTTCGATGGCTCTAATTACTTATGGTGGAAAATTGCTATGCGAGCTTTTCTTCAAGCGCGTGATTTTCAATCATGGGTATATGTTGTTAATGGCTATGATCCTCCCGTCGTGGCAGTTGGTGATGTAAACGTTCCCAAGAATATTGGTGAATACACCTCTGCTGAGGTACTTGCTGCAAAGAAAAATTTCGACGGTTTGAATGCCATTACCCCAAATCTTCAGCACCATGTGACAAACTGCACTAAGTCGCAAGAAGCTTGGGATGTCTTAGAAACCGTTTTTGAAGGTAATACCAGTGAAAAGGAAGCTAGGCTTCAAAACCTTAATTCCGATTGGGAAAACCTTCGAATGGAAGATGAAGAAACATTTGATGAATTTAATCACAAAGTGTCTGAAATTGTTAATGCATCTTTGCATTGGGTAAGACTATTCTGAAAGGACATTGTGATGAAAATTCTCGGATCACGCCATCCGGATACGATTCTAAGAAGCATGCCATCGTTGAGGAAATAACCTTGATAATCTCTCCAGAAATACGCTGGTTGGGAAGCTTAAGATCTTTGATCATGGACATTCATCCAAGACTAAGGATGTTACGTTCAAAGCACTAAAAGGACACTACATTACTTGATAAAGTAAAGCGGTGTATATCTCAAGATGATCACTGGAGACAGATTCATCGTGATGAAGATCTTGACAAATCGCCTCGATGATCAAAAAGACAGTTTAGGAATCTTCTGAAGAGAAGTAAACGGTTCTCCAGAGATAAGCCTAAGGCATCGTCAAACCTCATAATCGTGTTCCTCCTAAAAATAGGGATATTGATGAAAACGTGATTGATGAGGATATGCCTCGGTGCTTTAAGTGTAAAGGATTTGGTCATTTTGCAAACAAGTGCCCAAATCGTAGAAAATACACTCTGGAACAAAGGTCTTGTTTGCAACTCTTGATGAAATGTCTCGACAACTATGATTCTAATGAAGACGAGAAATCAAGTGTTGCACATCTTGGTGAAAGTATTGATTTTGATAATTGTAGCAATACATACATCAATCTTGATATTCTTTCTAAGATAATCCAACTATTCTCGGAAGATAAAGTTGATCCATACTTTGGAAACTCTGTTTTTAATGTTTCAGGTTACACTATGTGCCTAGCTGCGTGCACATCTCAAAAGCCTGACTTTTATCTTAGATTGACGTGTTCGTATTGTTCTCAAAGGGAACTTTCAAGGTGTTACAAGTACAAACACCAACTAAGGCACGTCAACAAACTTTAACGAAGAGCAAATCATTTAACAAGGAAGCTTAAACTTGCTCGTAAGACCGATGAGGTATGTAGGATTTTATCTTCATCTAAGAAGTTAGTTTCCAAGGACAAACCAAGACCATTAGAGAAGAAAGTATGGTCGAGTCGGTTTGATAGACAAAAGTCTAAGGATTCCTCTCATGAGGAAAATGGTGGACAAATTGTTGTTCACCGCAATGCAATTTAATTGTGTTGTTTGATGAAAATCTTGTCTCATGTGCCTGATCAAAGAGACAATGATTTTGTACCTCACAGGCTTTAGGAAAAGTTTTTTTTTTTTCTTTTTTTTTCTTAGTTTTGTTTTTGTGTCTGTCAAACAAAAAGAAAGGGTATTATCGACAATTCTACTCTTCATAGGGTTGAGAGTGGTCGTGTACGAACCTGTTAAAGGTTTCGAAACCCTACATTCATTTTCCTTCTTTGAAACTCCTTTTTATCCCAAGACTACTTGTTGAGTCTTTGATTTCCTCTCACAAACCCATACACCTATGGATGCTCCAAGTGCTCTGTCTTTGATAGAAAGGATGTTAATATGATTGTCAAGCCATCAATCATGAAAAAAGAAGGAATGTGAGGAAGCCAAGAGACGTTCCTTCAAACTCTCATAAGTTTTCTGATGTTCTTTAAGTGTTGAAAGAGATGGGAAAGGAGATTCAACAAATAAAGGCTTTTGTGTTTAAGACTCATGAGATTCAGAAGGCCCTGGTTCGACATCATCTGCCAAGAAGGTTTATTGATATAAACTCCTACCTTAATGAACCTTATGTCCCAATGGCTGTTGACGACAAGGAGTTCGGGGACGATAAAGAATTCTTCAAAAGTCTTAACACCTAGTAAATCTTCTATTTTTCTGTTTTGTTAGAAGAATAACTAGAAATTGGAATAGCCATTATTGTGATTACACATAGCTATGTCCAACGTTTTCATCTTCATGTGTTTAGATTATTGGTTTAAAATCTAAACTTGTTTGGAAGATGATTTTTGCAGTATTAATCTTTATGGTTTTATATGTTGTAATTGTTTATGGGATATGTGTGTTTGCGTCCGTGAACTATGATTGTCTCATATCTTGTCAAAAGTAAAGTCTTTCGTAAGTCGATATTCTTATATTGATAAAGGAATGAATGGACTTTTGACAAATACAAAAGTTAAGCCTATATTGTCAATTATTGATGGAAGATATGTTAAAATCTTTTTGTTTTTCAATGATTATGTCTATTGTATGTCATGGTGCAAATTATGATGAAAAATAGAATGAATCCTTGTGTATTCCGCAAAGAATTGATCTTCCCTAATCCATATTTTTTGTGTATTACCGTGAGGCTCCGTAATGTGTCTTATGTTGAGCACTAAAACAATCAAAGTTGATTATTTTCATGGTTAGATTTGTTGTTGTTCTATAAGGTACTTTATGACGAGCATAATGAACTAAATTAATCGTCCTGTTTGGTTATTTAGTTATGACTCCATAAGTTTTCTTATGTTTGAGCACTTTTGATTGGGTTGGTTATTAACTTAGTCATTGCTGCATAGATTCTCTTATGTGAGTATGGCCAATTAAATTGATTACTCTTTGTGATTAGTTTGATTGTGTATTTCGATTAAATTAATCATGGGTTCTCTTGTGGTTAATTTAATTGAGTATTTTGGATTCAAATTCATACTTGTATGTGATTTGTTATGTGCAAAGAAATTCTTCTGTTCTTTCGAAATTTATCTTGTATCTTTAAACTCCTTGATGAATGCATCTAGCTTCGGCTTTATGATTGCATCTAAATAATATGATGTGTGTTTCTTTCTTTTGGTCATGAAATGTCTCTTTCGGAAATTTCATTAGGATCCCGTTCTTGTACCTTTGCCAATTTTATTGACAAAAAGGGGGAGAATTAATATGTAGTTCACACTACAAATACATATGGTTTTCGGATCATTATGTAAGGGGGAGTGGTTTCCATGTGAGATGGAGTATTGAATAAGGGGAGTGATACATATCACCCGCGATTTTTGTTAAAGTTGTGATACAATTGAACTTTAACGCTGTGTAATGATACTATGACACTACATAACAATGATTGAGAACTCTTGTTTTCTTATTGTTATAGCTACGGATTTTTCAACAACGATGATGCTAAACTTACAACCTTTGGGATCATTGGAATACTTGGAAGTGACAAAGATTTGAGTAATGTTGAAGATTAGACATGTGGAATAGGAGCTACAAAAGTTAATTTATTTATTTTTTGTATTCCATATGTATTAATAGTTTTTCCACTAAAATTGACAAAGGGGAGATTGTTAGAGCATTGCTCGTTCGAACTCACATGCATTGCTATCTCAAGCATGTTTGTCAATGTTAGTGATCAAAACTATAAGTCTTGATTTCTAGCCTATGTAGCTAAAGGTCTCGGACTAGGACATAAAGTGTAGTTGAGCTCAAGAACTCCATGGCAATCATCATACAAGGCAGAAGGACTACTCGAGGAACCGGTGGAACTTCATCGACTAAAAGGTATGTGGAGACTTGAACTTATCTGTCTCTCAAAAGTTTATTTACTCTATCTCCTACTCTTGAGACAAAAGTCGTTTAGACGTATAGACTTTCATTATACACATTTGCTATTTCGAGTCGAGTTTAACTCCCCTATCTATTTCTCGAAATATGTGTTGGTAAGCTTTAGCTTTAACCGAATTCATCTTTACCTGGTGACGAAAGTCATGATATGTTTCAATCACTTTGGAAATTGCTCTGACAAAAAATATTCTGTGAATAACGGCTATATAACGTTCTCTGAGAATGTTTCAATGATTGAAATGATAGTTTAGATTACATAACCATTGGTAGGATATAAGCATTGTTTTGGAAACACATATATGTATAAGTCCTTATTCCTTGAACCAAAGTTTTTGAACTTTGTTGATCAAGAGAAATGGAAGTGGCGCAAGCCAAGTCCGCGAGCTCATTCGCCCAATCGGCGAAAGTTCTCACCAGAGAATTTCTGCTGGAGTTTGTGTACTCCTTCCATGAGCTTAAGTCCGCAACCCAGTCCGCGAACTTGAGTAGGTTATATCTAAAACCGGTTGTTCTTGAACTAATGTTTATATAAACTAAGAATGCTTTTTTGCAAAACCGGGGCTATAAAGTTCATGAACCGATTCGAGTGAATCAAATCGTTTTTGCTTCGATTGTGTCTTGTGTAGTTACACAAGATCTAAGCAATTGAACAACTCTCTAACTAGTTCATTTGAGTCATTTGAACTAGTTATGGTGAAGAAGAATATGGTTGATATGAGAGTGATCATATGGCTAACCATTTGGTTGACTATTGTTGAACCAACAAATGTTAATGTTTGGGTACGTTCATAAACCCAAAATTGAACATTTCGTTTGTGTGTAACAAGCTAATTTTTCGATCAACGGTTGAGAAATATTAGCTTGAATCTAATCAGGTTTTCATCTAACGGTGAATATTGAATGCTTTGTTACTAAGATAACATTGATTGCAAACCCTGATTTGAAAGACTATATAAGGGAGAACTCTAGCAACTGGGAAACCTAAGGTTAAAGGAGAATCGACTCTAGTTATGCAACTAGTAACACACAAAAGTGTGGGGATTAGGTTTCGCAGTTGCTAGAGTTCTCCTTTATATAGTTTTCAAATCAGGGTTTGCAATCTAAGTTACCTTGGTAACAAAGCATTCAACAATCACCGTTAGATGAAAAACCTGATTCAACCAAGCTAATATCTTTCAACCGTTAGATCAATTTAGCTTGTTACACACAAATGAAATGTATCCTCATTTAGGTTTATGTAATCAGTACCTAAACGTGTACACCATGTTGGTTCAATAATAGTTAACCGAGGTTAGCCATATGATTAATCTCATATCAACCTTCTTCATCTTAACCATAACTAGTTCAAATGACTCAAATGAAACTAGTTAAAGAGTGTTCAATTGCTATATTCTCATAGAATTATACAAGAACACAATTGAAGCAAAATCGGTTTGATTCACTCGAATCAATTCATGAACATTATAACCACGGTTTGCAAAGACTTCATTCCTTATTATATAAATGTTTATGTTCATGTACATAACCGATTTTAGAACTTTAACCTTCAAGTATGCAAACGGGTACGCATACTTGAAATACCCGGACCAAAATTGGGTTTCGCCAGTACACAAACGGGTACGCGAACTTCCAATTCCAGCAGAAATATTCGTACATGAACCTTACGCCAGTACGCGAACGGGTGCGCATACTTAGGTTCGGTTCTCAAAGCAACAAAGTGCGCATACGTGTACGCATACTATGGTTCCCGGACATGGATTACATATGTGCAAGAGTACACAACATGACATATCCAATAATGGTTAAGTGTTTTAAACTCTTATTTCAATCATTGAAACTTTCTTATAGGATGACCATAGCCGTTTTCACATACTATTAGCATCAAAGCAATTTTCAAGATATATTGAAATAATCATAACGAAACATTCCAAGTTTACACCAAATGATTGTATCACACAAACCATGTAAGATGTTGCTCGGCAATTTTCACATGATCATCTTTTGACTTGCGTCAAGAATATAAGATGAACTTGGTCGAGCTTAAGCTTTCCAACACATATTCCGAGAAATATGTGTTTACTTAAACTCAACTCGAAATCTCAAATGTGTATAATAGAAAACTATATCGTAAACACGAGTTATGTCTCAATATAGGAGATAGAGTAGAAATAGACTTTCCAAGTGATAGATGAGTTTCAGTCTCCACATACCTTTCGTTGATGAAGTTCCACAAGCTCTCCTTAGTAGTTCTTCGTCTTCAAATGATGAACGCCGTGAAGTCTAAGGCTCAACTACACAAACTATGTCCTAGTCTGAGACATCTATAAGTAGACTAGAAATCAAGACTTATAGTTTTGATCACTAACATTGACAAACATGCTTGAGATAGAAACGCTTGCGAGTTCGACCGAGCAGTGCTCTAACAAGGAGGCACCAGAGAAACTACGAAGAAGCAACAATTCGCTTTCAGGGTCCCTTAGCGTACAGATTGAATCCATCAATTATATGGTCTTGTTCACCCTGTCCAAACTAACAGGCGCTCCAAGAAGCTTAACCCCACTAGAAGGCCTTCCAATGTTATCAGGAAAGGCACCCGGTGCAACGCTGCGTGGATCAACTGTAGGCCAGAACAACTCCATTTTGGAAACATTATGATGCAAACCCCTGAGATGTCCGTCCATCTGTATAATTGTAAGCGCCTTAGAGACCTCTACGGTATCACCAATTAGTGTACCATCATACAAGTACCAGTGTCCGAAGTCTAGGTCACACAGGACTATCGATTTTCTTTCGATAGAGGATGCAAATCAAGAGCAAAAAGAAGAGGTCCAAGAGGGTCACCTTGCTGAACGCCATGCGTAGACAACTACATCTGACTTCAAGGATTAAGGTCGTTTTTTCCACCAAGTTAAAAGCGTTGTTAAAATCCACAAGAACCATAGACATGTTGTATTGATGACCTTTAAATCATATAAATGATTTAAATGCTCTAAATTGAAATTATGGCACCAAGGTATAATATCCCCGCTTTATTTAATTGTGCTATTTTTGTTTAATTGATTCTTACTTTTTGTTGTTTAGGATTTTAGAATGTCGAATGGCTGCTTATCTCCGATAGAGATACAAATTTCAAGGTTTATGTAGTTGCAGGAAATCCCACAATACACCCCTCACAAGAATTTACTTTACTAATCTATTTGAAGATGAATATCTATATATTTTTATTGATTATCTTCTTGAAATGTTTACAAGGATAGGTAGAACAGAGCTAAAGAAATTACAATCACTCTAGGTTTTCTCTCTCCTAATGACTTGCTTAACAATCCAAAAAGAACTCTCTTCACAACAGACTAATTCAACCCTTTATATAGGGTAATACATAAAGTGGATAACATTTAAGCGGTCCTTTATTTTCTGGGAATAACTCACGAAGTGTCGCGAGTGTTATAAATGTTTTTCCTGCGACACTCTTAAATCTCGCCAAGTCTTCATACTTTTCTCACGTTACCTGGCTTTCGTCATCTAATGCGTCATTTAAATCGGTTCCACTGCGACACCTTCGCACACTGCTTTATTGATCTCGCAAGGTACCGGATGTCGCGATATTCCGATCCTACATCTTGCCTCTTCTCATGTCTTTTCTCTCGAAGGAGAAAATGTCATGAGAATTTATATTTTTAAATG
>JAJJWW010011377.1:0-68162 GCA_023531295.1 Papaver armeniacum | reverse complement strand
CTCATATTAGGTTCAAACTATTTCAAACAATTGGAAGTTTGTAAGCGACCGTCATTGGTCCATAGCCGCACGAAGAGTGGTCCCATGACCTCTTGGTCGGTTCTAAATCTCTTCGGCGGCTGGGTTTTGTACTTATCGCTCCACCGCAGACATTATTTCCAATAAATGATTAAACCTGACATTTTAATCATTCTTTTCACTTGTTGGTCCCTCGAGACTTTGGTATTTTATCGTTTTGAGCATGCGGGCGTACATGGTGGACTGAAGTAAATCCCATGTAAGCTGGAGCCTACTTCACTCTGTGATTGATTTGCGATAGATCATTATTTACATTAAAATTAGAGTTTTGAATCCAGGAAGCTGCGAAACATGATTACGGCGATTCAAATATACGATAATTTTATGTTGATTCCATGATCAACATTTTATTTATTTTACTTTCGAACCCGTGATCGGTATCTTAAATTAATGGCACGGTCCTGCTACGGATTCATCAAATAGGCAACATTGCTCAAACGAGCAATATTTGCTCAAACTAGCAATATTCCTCCGGGCTAGCGATATTTGCTCGAACAAGCGATATTTGCTGAATTGAGAATATTGGTTTGTTGCTCAGCGTTATTGACGATTCAGTGACACGGTTTGCTCGTCTTAGGTAATCGACATAATAATACCTTGTCTCGTCAGACATATTTGATTCGTGAATTTGAACATTTCACGAAACATATTTCAATTCAACGTCCCATGGACTCATCGTCCCTGAAGTCAAATGGCCCGGCTCCGCGTCACGAGATATCAATCGTGTCATATGGGGGGATATTAACTGGGGTTTCCAATTAGCGGTCTACACGCCCGTGTATTTCACCACGATGAGAATGTGGCCGAAGTCGTGCGATCGGTTAAAAGTCGTATAAAGTAATGGGTGGAAAAATTAACCAAGTCATACGATGACGGTGGTTTTAACACGTTCCCACTTCCCCTTCTGAGATTCCGTGAAAATGTCACACTTCCTTTAGGATCATGGTGTTTCAACTCAAGGGAATTATAAAATGTCCTGAATCCACGATTGAAGGACAAGGTCGAACACTTTCAGACATTCGTCTAGAGAATTCTCGAGCAGTTAAATAGAATGATCTTTACAAATGCCTGCAGGCTCGTAGATCGAGCATTCACTTTCAATTGAGAAAAATTCAATCATTAGAAAGACATTCTTGCGGCGAATTCACAACCGCTCTGATCTCGAGGATGCCCCATTGATCTCACGCATTCCCTCGAAACTTCCCTCCTACAGATCAGCCCGTCCCTCTTGTGGCCAAGATTGACTGCAGAGCGACCATTGTTCTTGGTTTGGCGGAGTGCACAGATTGATCTCTCGAACTTAAAGCACTCCATTCTTGCCGGTCACGTACGTGAGTTCAACATTTACCGCTCGGTTCAGGGAGTCTCCCACCTGGTCGACTCTTTGGTCGTAAAAACCGACCGTCGTTTTCCCGTACTCTGATTGGAGACGCGTTGGGGTCTTCTCTACCGGTTGCAATCTCACTGATTTCACAAGATGCATTGGTCTTAGAAGTGCAGGTTTATTCTGAGGTTCTAATGCAAACGGCCTTTAACACTTAGCCGGCAAACAACAATGAGGATATTAGAAACAATTCCATCGTATAACTGTGGCGGTGGTGATATTAATCCTCTCGCACCTAACACGGAAGGGTCATCTATCCTTGAGCACCACGAAGAGGTCGGAGAGCCCACCACCTACCATTGTTGATCTCCTTCAAAGTGCGAGACTCTTGCCATGAATCAGGCCGACATCATTCTGCTTACGAGGAAAGGAGGCTGTGTAATTATCTCCATCACTACCCAACAAGATGTGAGGAAGACTCGAGAAAGGAAAGAAAAGAGAGCATCTCGGAATCTTTGATCCTGAAGTAGTTTCAGTGCATCGGTGGATGGCAACAAAAGTCATAAAAGGCTGCAGGGCGATCCATCTTGACAAAGGAATCCCATCAAATTTCATTACCTGGAAGATTTGGAGCGAATCTTGGAGAAGCCGTGGAAAGAAAGACATCACATGTCCATCGTACTTTGACCTCAGTACCACTATTTTGTTACATAGAAAGGATTTCACTCTTCCAAAGGCATACACAGTACCATGACCACATGAGGCCCCATCCCAATAGTGGGAGAAATGATTAACGCCTTCGAAAGTACTTCTTTGTATCGGAGAAAATTCTCACAATCTTGGAAGAATGTTGGAGGGTGTGGAGCATCTGATGACTATGTGAAAATATTCGAAGTCGAACCTGGGCATCATGATCAACCGTCGCAGATGATGGCGGTAGACTTGTGTATCAGCGGCATGATCGATGCAAAGCTTTATTGGAAAATCTTACGTTTCCAGACCTTCTCGAGCTTCATGGCGGCGAATGTCACGACAAATATTAGCAACTACTTGGCGAGAACAAAAATTTATGAAGAACCGCGAGACACTCGAAGTAGCAGAGACGTCGATCAAGCGGGTAAACCTCGACCCGCTTCACAAATCTTTGTTGCGAGAGAGGAATAAGCGACCAAACTTATGTGGCGTACCTGACTCCTTAATCCATGTGAGGATAAGCGAGATACCTGAAACTTCATTAGCACAAGTTATTGATCCAAGAAACATTTCCTTTTTCCATTGAAGGGTGATCGAACCCCTGGATATGCAGGTCCCGAAGATGGTGCGATCAGGGTTGCCATATGTCGAAAGAACCAATGAAAAGACATGGAAGTCCTGGATTCGCCGCTTCCGGAGTTCGTCAATCGTCCAAAGTAAGCTGCGAAGTTTTGATCCTGATAGCTTCATTTAGAGTGAAGGAGTACGCGAATCCTCTCCCGGTCGGAACCTTTACACTCTCGAACAACTTTATCAAAGGTTCGATCCTTAGTCGAACGTGAATTGCTACTGTTATCATTGAGGCATAAAGGAGAGACATATTCACAACCTTTGAACCACATTGTGTCGAGAAGTCCATTCGGAAATAATTCTTGAGCCTCGGCCTGAGACGAGAGATGTCTGACTTGAGGACTGCTTACCCATGATCGGAAAGAAGCGAATTTGGAAGAAGCGTTGATCGATGCCCCAGCGCCATCGACGACATTCCACTGAAAACCGCCGGATCCACATGCATCATTTGAACAGGATCTACTCGTCTGTCAGAGACCTTGAAGGAGCGCTCGGAAATGCCTTAGCTACATCACTCCTCAAAGTGAACATAAGTTCAACTTTGAGACCAAAAACCAGTTTCCACATAATCGGGGAAGATCAAGCGTGACATGTCATGAGGAAAGGCTGGATCACAGCTGAAAAGATGGTACCACAGCGCCTTTTATTCTGCGTCTCTCAATGAAGAAGAAGTTGATCCGAAGATTTGTGGAAATTCCATCATCAAGGTACTTTGAGAATTTGAACTTTATGAAGGTTGAAAGCAGAACACCAAAAGATCATAGACATTCGTCAAAGTTGCTGACAGTAGAGCATTCATTCAATGTCGAACATGGCAAAAGAAGCAGCTTCAGGCGCTTCTCCTGCAAGTTCATGTATTCCACAAAATCCAAAAGATCGTCACGCACAAGTGTGAATCCCCAGTCTGCAATGTGAAGAAAGGGATCTTGAATCGACAGAGAAGATACTCAGAGGTAGAGATGATCAAACCACACAGATATTCGATACTCCAAGAATATACTCTTAGCCTTTCGAAGCATCTAAGAAGCCATCAAATTTATGCTCCCCGATCAAAGAGGTACAACACAAATATCTCGCTGATGACACATTGATTCCAGCACGGCCTGATGAAAGTGTAACTAAACTTCTGATCGATAAGTCTTCATTATCCCATGATAAGACTTAGAAGCATATGCAACAACATTCGTACATGGATGTGTAACTCGTGACTTATTTGGGCAACTGGGTGATTCCGTGAAACCGTGACGGGATTTATCTACATCTGACCGCATGATTGAGGAACTTTCCTCTTCACGATCACTTCCGGTATATGAAATGCGTGCTACTCTGCAAGTAGCAGCATACGACTCGCGGCAAAGCGGGTTCACAGTAAGTTATGCTTTAGAGCATTGAGTCGAACTCTCGAGTACACCTTCATCTTAGCGACGCTCAACTCCTTGGTAATTAAGTGAATGTAAAGGCTCGGCTGGATGAAGGAGCAAAGATTATATCTATAATCATGGTTCTAGCCTTTTTGGTCTTTGGAGCAACTTGACCATAGTATCGGCATCAACAATAATCTCTGAGGAGACACCGTCCATGATTTGTCGACAAGGATCTCAGTGTGTCGTTCATGGTCGGCTGCACTCACTTAGTCGGAGGCAACGTCTCAGGTCTTCATCAACTAATCATTCTGAAGTGTTACACATAAATGGAACTTTTCTAAGACCGATGATTCGTATCAAGATGTGTGAACATGATAATGCTCACATAGAAAGTCTTCCGAAAACATCACGGCCGGGTGGGCATAGTAAGTCTTCACAAGATGTTCTCATCCTCTACAAATGGGAATGCAACATGGGCCATGGGTTTGCAAAAAAGTGCCAATAGGTGAGAATGGACAATGCTTCCTCAACGAAGATGTTCGTATGTCTCTTCTACGAAGATGCCAAGG
Source organism: Papaver armeniacum (assembly GCA_023531295.1). Taxonomy (NCBI): domain Eukaryota; kingdom Viridiplantae; phylum Streptophyta; class Magnoliopsida; order Ranunculales; family Papaveraceae; genus Papaver; species Papaver armeniacum. The sequence goes on along the minus strand of JAJJWW010011377.1, from coordinate 63,504 downwards.
CGCATTAATCCATGCATCTGAAAATTTGAAAGATATGGCCTTTACAGCCGGAGTTTATGAAGTCTGGAAATGCAGCGGGATTACAAATCACAAATGTACCTTGCACTTCATGGCTGACCTCACCACAATAGAATTGAGTGATTCTTTTTCATGTGACAACTTAGTCTTACTTCAAGGGTGGGGTGACATCTGGTTCCAGGCGTCATTATGAAGTTCTGACTTCTGTGAGAGCATACAACCACAGCCGGCAATTCTTAGACAGGATTCATAACTTCCACAGTCGATCAGTGTCACGAGGTCTTTTCGCTAAGTACTTGATAGGTGTAGAATACTGCAGGTATTTAAGATTCAGTAGTTATGCTTTTCTTTGCTATTTTTTCTTGTAAATATCTATCTTATGTTTATTTTTGAGTTATTAGGGTGACTCGGAGTCATTGACGCAAAAGAAAGAAATAAGCAGCTGAGACAAAGCGGCATTCGGAGCGAAGTGATATTCCAAACCGAGACCAAAAGATAAGGGGCAACAAATTGGGTGACCGTATCCACTCTTGGGGTGCTAATAGCAATCCCACTTCACAGGCCTATCTAGATCGAGAGTGAGAATTTAGGATCATTTCCTTTTCTATTGATATTACATCCGCCGTCAGAAGTAAAATCGTGGGTTCAATTGAATCGAGAGAGAGTTCGAGATCGAGGCGGGGATTGAGTTACGCCGTTAATTGGAGGAATCGATGGGGGTTATGGTTGCGAAGAGAAGGAATTGATGTGAATCAAGATTGTGGAGGAAATTGATGAAGAAACGAGATAGGGTAAAAATGGTTTGTTGTTAGCTATATGTTGATTTGTTGACGAAGATGGTGGTCGACACTATGATTGTGATAAGGAAATGAAGAGAGAATCAAATAGGAAATTTGGGTTTCTGTTGATGGATTTGTGATAATGGGAGATCGATTTTGATGAGTTTGTGAGATGGATTCGACGTTTGTTTGAGAGGTATGGGTTAATTTGTATCTGAATATGAGATTGAGAGGGGTCTGTGTTGGAACCGGTGACAACAAGAATGGCAAGTGAAGATGGTGAATGAAGATTGAAGCTACAGCAATGCAGCTGAAAGTGTTGATGTTGAAACGGATTGTGTTTGATGGTTAGCGAGAGATTACAAGGAAGAGCAGTAAGTTCTTTGCTATAGGTTTTACAAAGTTGGAACCGTGATGGAATTTGTCGAGAGAATGAGCCCGAGAAGATGGCAAACATTAGTGCTTTGAGCTCGAGCCGCTTGTTGGCCGTGTGGAGATGAAATACGATTCTTTGTGGTTGTGTGCCAAGAATCGGTGTGATGTTGCACTCGCAAGTCATTGTCACCAATGGGAATTGTGAATGGGTCTCCGATGAGACTTGAATCGGGATGAGCTTGTGGTAGTTGCGAGTGTCCTGGATTGTTGGTTTGGGTTGAGTTGAATGTAAGATTGCAATGCATGTGGTCCTGAGAGATGGCTTGAGGTTTAACGGGGTTTTGAGGTCAAGTGTGGCATGGACTTGGAATTGAAGTCATAGAGAGTTTGGTCGGAAAGTCGAGCCGAATGGTGAATGAACTATAGCCGCTGTGAAAGTTGCGGTGGTGGCAATGAGTGTCGGGTGTTGAAGAATGAATATGATGTTCGATTAGTGATGGAAGCTAGAATTAGATCTATTTGCCGTTTGAAATATGGGGTTTGATGGGCTGGTTAGGTTTGATGATTCAAGAGATGAAGAACTCAATGAGAAGATCTGAGGAGGAGGTTTATGAAATTGAAAGTCTTGTTGCAATGGAAGAAATGTAGAAAGGGAAGGAGTTGATTGGTGTTCTTGCATAGCCATCATCAATTTCGAGTTTTGTTGCCAGTTGATGTTCCGGGCTTGCCATTAACGGCCATGAATCAGGTCGACAGGAAGAATGAGAAATTGACAAGAAGGGCATGAGGAGAATGGTTGCTTAAGTTGGTGATTTGGTTTTGGTTTGAGATGGAATTTCGTTGAGAATGGAAATGGTCTTGCCATTCTGAGGAAGTTGACACCTGCAATGAAGAATGTTTCAATGTATTAGGGTATGATGTCGTTTTATGGCTTGACCTGTGAGCCCGAAATTGTTTTTCCTCCCTTGGGTTTGTGTGTCGAGTTGTGCATTGCGGAATGCCTCGAATGGATCAAATTAAAGCCGCAGAATGAACGAAGGCGAGCAACTGTGGTGTAGCAAAGATGAACTGAGGTGAATCTCTAGTGCAGAGGTGGTTTGGATGGGAGCAAGTTGCAAGGAAGCACTGGATTATGAAATTGTATGGGATTGAGATGCGACTGAACTAACATGGTGACCCGGAATGGATGAAGTGGAGAGTTCTGAGTCTTTGGAAACGAGTTTGTGAAGAAGAAGTCTTGCGGGGTGATAGCCATCATGTTGGGAGAGATGCGAAGGCATGGCTATCTTGGCCGTGACTATTTTGGCATGTGCAAAGTGGTCATGGGACCCGACCGGCCCAGGAGTTAGCTAGGCGATCGGTTCCGATCAATGGATTTGTTTTTATCTTGGTTTGACTCGGTGATCTCTGGATCGAGTTGACCGATCTGACTCGTTGACCGGTGACCGGCGGACTTTCCGGTCACCTGAGATGCTTTTCTCCGGCGACTATTCCGGCGGGATTCCGCCATAATCCCGTTTTCTGCCGGGCGCTTTTGGGATGGCACTCCCTACACTAAGTTTTTCTCACCTGTGGGCTTGGTGGACTTCTAACTAATGGACTTTGAAGACAAAACCTAATTTTGGAAGGAGTAGAGCTATAATAAAGAAGACTTTCTCAAAACACGGGGATCTTATAATCTTATTATCTCTTCTACTTTGTTCTAGGGTTTACAACATGATAGAGTTTCTCTTCTTGTTATGAACTAAACTGAATATGAGTACCTAAGTTTATTATTGGTTATGGAATAAGTTGGATTTCCAAATATGGGTTTTAATTCAATAAATTAGTTTTCTCATATTATCGTTTATGATTCACCATTAATATTGTTACATGATTTGAATGCTTGTTTAGTCGAGTCGCGAGAATCGATTGAGTTTGCTTTAATCTTTATTGATTAGGTTATGCTAATGCAAAAGTGATAACTGATTGCAAGTAGCATAAATATGATTATAGTTTGTAGTGATATATTCTTATGATCATATGTGAGTCATAACCTTTGTTAAATCGGATTAGTGCGCTTTCCACGTTCGATTGCTTTGATTGGCCCGATTTCATGAACCTTAACGCATCTAGGGAATTAAACTTATTAGTGCTTTTACACGTTAGGTTGTTCCTTTAGGTAGAATTCATATTCGTATCTTTTAATGTGTTTGTTGACATGAGGAGGTTTGCGGATATTCTTGCGATCAAGGTATTCTAGGGTCTTTGATAAAAGTTGAGATTAAATATCAATTCTAGTTATTGTGTGAAACCATGTTTGTGAATGAAAACGAAATCCTTAACCAATACCTTCTTATCCTTGATTTGATTTGTTTGCTTATTTCTTTATTTGCTTTTATTTTAGTTTATAAAATCACAAAAAAGCCCGGTGTTATTTATAGGGAACCTGGAACAATTTGACAACTGGACCTCTCTCAGGATCGATCTTTCTTGCCCTTGCTATATTTATATTTTGAGTAGTAAGAAAGTGTAATTTATTTTTGACGCTTTACCTGATCGGTATCCCAATTTCTTATAAGCATGATAAAACATTATATTCAACGAGCTCCTTTGTGTCCACCAAGGTTCTATTTATTGCCCACTCTTCCCGCAAGTTTTTAATTTTCCCTCTTCTTTGCTCGCCCTTATCGTAAATCACACCAATGGAGATGTGTGATTTAAATTTTCTCCCATATCTCCGCTTGCGGTGAACATAATCTTTCTCATTGTTTTCCCATTCTTTCAAGGGTGATGATTTCTCTCTTGTTATAATCTTCTTTCCTTCAAAATCTCTTTTGTGTATTCTTCTTTGATGCTTTTCATGAAATTCATTAACCATTGCTTTTGTAATCATATTACATTCCAATTCTTCATTACTTCTTTGATCTAATTTTCTCCAATTTATCCATCATACTCTTGATTTTTAAAAATTTTAGTGACAATATCCAATCTTTTATCTTCAATCACTCCTGTTTCTAGCGCCAATATGTAGTTGCGGAAATCCTACACTACACCCCTCACAATAATCCACACAACTAAGACATTTTAAGATGAATAACAATGATTTTATTGATTAATTCTTTGAATGTTTTCAAGATAAGATAAGAAAGAGTCAAGAAATTACAATCACCACACTTTCTCTCTCCTAATGACTTGTCTAACACTCTCAAAAGATCTCTCTCCAACTCGCTCATTCGACTCTTTATATAGGGTAGTGTACAAGGGATGACTAAGACTAAGTTGTCCTTTATTTTCGAATGACTTGCTAAATATCGCAAAGTGTACAAGTATTCATTCTCGCAACTCTCCTAAATTTCGCTAGGTCTTCACATCTTTCGTGTTTTGGGCGTAGATCATTCATTGCGTCATTTATATTATTCTTTATGCATTTACTCGCAATGCTATTTGTTTATTGATCCGCGAGTATTGATGTCCGCGTATTCTGATCCTACAATGGCAACACGTTCATGCCTTCATGATCGACTTAGTCATCCTTGGGCTTACACAAAGCCGGTCCCACACGTTTTATAATTTCCGACCTAATTTGCTCAATTGCTCATACGGGCCCAAACTCTCTCCAAACAATCGAGAATTCTTCAAATGACCAACAATGGTCCTCGTGACCACCAAGAGCCTGGCCACATGCTCTCTTGGTCGGTCCCATCTCTCATACTTAGGTTTGATCACCTAATGCCGAATCCAAAGAATATTTCACAAAATGATGAAACCGCATTTAATCATCATTCTTTCACCAACTCTCAAACCGAGAACCCAGTGTGCGTGCTCACTCAAGCAGGGCACCACATGGATGCTCATTATCCCATGTGGTCGGTCCCTCTTCACTATGACCAATTTTCAAGAATTCGCCAATTGATGAAGGATTTATCAAAAATTAGGGTTTCAAATAAACGCTCTACGAAATCATCATTCTCGAAAGTTCAAACACTAATAAATGTATGATTGATTCAACAACTAATATATGAATTAATTATATAATATTCGGTAATCAACCAATATTTTAATTAATATTTTATTGGGTCACGCCACCAATAAATAATTGGCTAATTGAGCAATACTGCTTAATTGCTCGAATATTGATCCAACTATCAATATTCAAATTTTTCATCGATAATTTGTTGAATTGAGCAATACTTGCTCGGCTTGCTCGAATAATCCACATATATTCAATAGCTCATCAATATTCAACAACTCGTCAATTTACAATATTTGCTCAGATTTCGAGCCAACATTAACATTCATGAATCGCCGAGCATTTGTCAAACATGCTCGATTCAACAAAACCTAGACTCATTGTCTAATCAGTCAACAACTCGGACAAACTAAATACACGTCTCTGTCATGCAGACTCCGCGATCTTGTGAGATATCAATCACGTCAAATTGGGGGATAACAACTAGGTTTTGGTCTGAAGTGGCCTACAACACGTGGGATTTCATCCACGGAGAAATGTGTGTAAGTTGTGTAAACGGTTGAAGGAGTTAGCAAAGTAGTGGGTGCACGATCCTTCAAGTCTCCACACGACATGGAATTTACTTTACCACGATCTTCCACTTGCCCACTCTTCCACTCATGAAACCGTCACACTTACAGGGATCAAGGTGTTCACAACTCTGACAATATAAATAAGTCTCTCAATCCATGATTGAGGACAACGAATGATCACTAGCTATCGGAAATCATCCGAATTTCTCGAGTAACTACTCTCAAGAATTCATCAATCCATCGTAACTTATTCGAACCTGAAGTTCACCAATTATTGCGAAAACCTTCAACACATCAACAATCCAGATCTGATTCTAAGAAGCATGCCATCGTTGGAGGAAATAACTAGATAATCTCTCCAGAAATACGCCGGTTGGGAAGCTTAAGATATTTGATCACAAACATTCATCCAAATCTAAGGATGTTGCGTTCAAAGCACTAAAAGATACTAAATTACTTGATAAAAGTAAAAAGTGTATATCTTTGAAGATGATCACTCTGAGACAGATTCATCAGATGAAGATCTTAAAAAATCAGTCTCGATGATCACAAGACATTTTAGGGATCTTCTGCTGAAGAGAATTAAACGTTTCTCCAGAGATAAGCCTAAGGCATCAAAACCTCATAATCGTGTTCTCCAAAAATAGGGATATTGATGAATCGATGACGAGGATATGCCTCGGTGCTTTAAGTGTAAGGATTTGGTCATTTTGCAAACGAGTGCCCAAATCGTAGGAAATACACTGGGAACAAAGGTCTTGCTGCAACTCTTGATGAAATGTCTAACAACTATGATTCTAATGAAGACGAGAAATCAAGTGTTGCACTTCTTGGTGAAAATATTGATTTTGATAATTGTAGCAATACATACATCAATCTTGATATTCTTTCATAAGAAAACCCAACTAATCTGGAAGAAAAGTTGACCCATTCTTTGGAAACTCTAATTGTAATGTTTAGGGTTCCAATATGTGTCTAGTCATGCACATCTCGGATGCTGAAAATTATTTAAGATTGACGTGCTCGCTTTTGTTCTCAAAAGGGTCATGAACTATCAAGGTGTTACAAGTACAAACACCAATTGAGGCACGTCAACAAACTTCAATAAAGAGCAAATCGATTAGCATACAAGCTTAAAATCGCTCAGAAAACTGCTGAGGTATGTAAGATTTTGTCTTCATCTAAGAAGTTAGCTTCCAAGGATGGACCAATACCATTAGAGAAGAAAGTATGGTCAAGTCGTTTTGATAAACAGAGGTGCAAGAGATTCCTCACAAGAGGAAAATGGTGGAAAATTGTTGTTTACCGCAACGCAACTTAATTGTGTTGTTGGAAATCTTGTCTCATGTGCCTGATCAAAAGAGACAATGATTTTGTACCTCTCAGGCTTTTGGAAAAGTTTTTTTTTCTCTTTTTTTCTTAGTTTTTACTCTTTCATGTCTATCAACAAAAGAGAGGGTTATCATCGTCAACTCTACTCTTTATAGGTTTGAGAGTTGGACGTGTACTGAACCTCGTTAAAGGTTTCAAACCCTACATTCTTTTTCCTTCCTTGAAACTCCTTTTTATCCCAAGACTACTTGTTGAGATTGTGATTTCCTCTCACAAACCCATACGCCTATGGATGCTCCAAGCATCATGTCTTCTGATAGAAATGATGTTAATATGATTGTTAAGCCATCAATCAAGAAGGAAAAGAGAAGTCTCTGTTAGCTCAGATATTGAAAAGAAAAAGAAGGAATGTGAGGAAGCCAAGAGCCGTTCCTTCAAACTCTCAGAAGTTTTCTGATGTTCTTGAAGTGTTGAAGGAGATGCGAAAGGAGATTCAACAAATAAAAGCTTTTGTGTATAAGACTCATGAGATTCAGAAGGCCCTGGTTCGACATCATCAGCCAAGAAGGTTTATTGATATAAACTCCTACCTTAACGAACCTTACTTCACAATGGCTGTTGATGACAAGGAGTTCGGGGACGATAAAGATTTCTTCAAAGGTCTTAACATCTAGTAAATCTTCTATTTTTCTGTTTTTGTTTAGAAGAATAACTAGAGTTTCGAATAGCCATTATTGTGATTACACATAGCTATGTCCAACGTTTTCATCTTCATGTTTTTAGATTTATTGATTTAAACTCTAAATTTGTTTGGAATATGATTTTTGCAGTATTAATCTTTATGGTTTTATATATTGCAATTGTTATGGGATATGTGTGTTTGCGTCCGTGAACTATGATTGTCCCATATCTTGTCAAAAGTAAAGTCTTTGATAAGTCGATATTCATATGTTGATAAAGGAATGAATGGACTTTTGACAAATACAAAAGTTAAGCCTATATTGTCAATTATTGATGGAAGATAGGTTAAAATCTTTTGTTTACAAGGATTATGTCTATTGTATGTTGTTGTGCAAATGGTGATGGAAAATAGAATGAATCCTTGTGTATTCCGCAAAGAATTGATCTTCCTTGATCCATATTTTATGTATTACTTGAGGCTCCGTAATGTGTCTTATGTTGAGCACTAGACAACCAAGTTGATTATTTTATAATTAGCTTTGTTGTTGTTCCGTAAGGTACTTTATGTCGAGCATTTTTGGACTAAATTAATCATCTTGTTTGGTTATTTAGTTATAACTCCATAAGTCTTCTTATGTTTGAGCGTTTTTGACTGGGTTGATTATTTTCATGATTAACTTAGTCATTGCTCCATAGATTCTCTTATGTCGAGTATGACCAATTAAATGGATTACTTTTATGATTAGTTTGGTTGTGTATTTCGATTAGATTAATTATGGGTTCTCTTGTGATTAATCTAATTGAGCATTTTTGAGTCTCCATAAGTTCACTTGTGTTGAGCATTATCGATTAAATTAATCATGAACTTCTTATGGTTTATTTAATTGAGTATTTTGGATTCAAATTCATACTTGTATGTGATTTGTTATGTCCAAAAGAAATCCTTCTTTTCCTTCGAAATTAAGGTCGCTCTTGTTGTTCTTTCGGGAATGACATATTATGGGGAGAGTTCTTTTTGAACTTGTGCTTAATTGCCAAATCTTTGTGGGGAGTGCGGCTGTGGAATATTATAGGGGTTGTCTTGTATCTTTAAACTCCTTGATGAATGCATTTAGCTTCGGCTTTATGATTGCATCTAAATAAGATGATATGTGTTTCTTTCTTTTTTGGTCATGAAATGTCTCTTTCTTTAAATTTCATTAGGATCCCGTTCTTGTACCTTTGCCAATTTTATTGACAAAAAGGGGGAGAATTAATATGTAGTTCACACTACAAACACATATGGTTTTCGGATCATTATGTAAGGGGAGTGGTTTCCATGTGAGATGGAGTATTGACAAAGGGGGAGTGATACATATCACCATAGTATTGTTGTTGAAGTTGTGATACAATTGGACTTTGACGATGTGTAATGATACTATGACACTGTATAACAATGATTGAGAACTCTTGTTTTCTTGTTGTTATAGCTACGGATCTTCAACAACGATGATGCTAAACTTACAACCTTTGGGATCATAGGAGTAATTGGAAGTGACGAAGATTTCGAGTAATGTTGAAGATTAGACATGTGGAATAGGAGCTACAAAGTTAATTTATTTATTTTTTGTATTCCATATGTATTAATAGTTTTGTCACTAAAATTGACAAAGGGGGAGAATATTAGAGCATTGCTCGGTCGAACTCGCATGCGTTGCTATCTCAAGCATGTTTGTCAATGTTAGTGATCAAAACTATAAGTCTTGATTTCTAGCCTATTTTAGCTAAAGGTCTCGGACTAGGATAGAAAGTGTAGTTGAGCTCAAGATTCCATGGTAATCATCATACAAGACAAAGGACTACTCAAGGAACTGGTGGAACTTCATCGACTAAAAGGTATGTGGAGACTTGAACTTATCTGTCACTCAAAAGTCTATTTACTCTATCTCTTATTCTTGAGACAAAAGTCGTTTTGATATATAGACTTTCATTATGCACATTTGCTATTTCGAGCCGAGTTTAACTCGCCTATCTATTTCTCGAAATATGTGTTGGTAAGCTTTCGCTTTAGCCAAATTCATCTTTACCTAGTGACGAAAGTCATGTTATGTTTCAATCACTTTGAGAATTGCTCTGACGAAAAATGGTATGTGAATAACGGCTATATAATGTTCTCTGAGAATGTTTCAGTGATTGAAATGAGAGTTTAGATTACATAACCATTGGTAGGATATAAGCATTGTTGTGGAAACACATATATGTATAAGTCCTTATTCCTGAACCAAAGTTTGCGAACTTTGTTGATCAAGAGAAACGGAATGTGTCGTGAGCCAAGTCCGCGAACTGGCGGAAGTTCTCGACCCGAGAATTTCTGCTGGAGTTTGTGAAATCCTTCCGTGAGCTTAAGTCCGTGAACCCATTCCGCGATCTTGAGTAGGTTATATCTAAAATCGGTTGTTCTTGAACTCATGTTTATATAAATTAAGGAATAATTTTGCAAACCGTGGCTATAAAGTTCATGAACCGATTCGAGTGAATCAAACCATTTTTGCTTCGATTGTGTCTTGTGTAGTTACATAAGATCTAAGCAATTGAACAACTCTCTAACTAGTTCATTTGAGTCATTTGAACTAGTTATGGTGAAGAAGAATATGGTTGATATGAAAGTGATCATATGGCTAACCATTTGGTTAACTATTGTTTAACCAACAAATGTTAATGTTTGGGAACGATTACATAAACCCAAAATTGGACATTTCATTTGTGTGTAATAAGCTAAGGTTTCGATCCAACGGTTGAGAAATATTAGTTTGAATCTAATCAGTTTTCATCTAACGGTGAATATTGAATGCTTTGTTACTAAGCTAACATTGATTGCAAACCCCGATTTGAAAGACTATATAAGGAGAACTCTAGCAACCGGAAACCTAATCCCCACACCTTACGTGTGATACTAGTTTGCTAAGCTAGAGTCGATTCTCCTTTAACCTTTGGTTTTCTTCTCTAAACCAGGTTAACGACTTAAAGACTTCATTGGGATTGTGAAGCCGGCACCGATACTACTTTTCTTGTAGTTGTGTGATCTCGATCTTGATGTTTCTATCGTATGAGTACAATTGGAATAATTGGCTTGAGATTATATCTCCGATAGGCAAGATAGAAAAAGAAATCACAAATACTTCGCCTCATCGTTTGTGATTCCGCAATACCTTTTTCAATAAGCGTCGATTAAGATTATTGTGAGGTGATTGATAATACTAGGCTGTTCTTATGGAATATAAGTCTGGGTTATCAATTGGTTCTTGTTCACCTTGATTTATCAAAGGACGGAACAAAAACTCGTAGGTATATTCGTGGGAGACGGATTTATCTATTACCGTAGACTTTTCTGTGTAATACAAATTTGTTTATTAAAGTCTTCGACTTTGGGTCATAGCAACTCTTAGTTGTGGGTGAGATCAGCTAAGGGAATCAAGTACGTAGCATCCTGTTGGGATCAGAGATGTAGGAGCATAACGTACCTTGGATCGAGTGTGAGATTGGTTGGGGTTCAACCACAGTCCGCACCGGGTTAATTTGGACTAGGCTAGTGTCCGTAGCGGCTTAATACAATGTGTGTTCAATCTGGACTAGGTCCTGGTTTTTCTCGCATTTGCGTTTTCCTCGTTAACAAAATTAGGGGTGTCGTGTTATTTCTATTCCGCATTATATTTGTTTATATAATTGAAATATCATAGGTTGTGCGTTGTTCAATCAATTAGAATATCCGACCTTTTGGTTGTTGATTTAAATTGATTGACACTTGGATATTGGTCTTTGGTACCATCCAAGTTATCTCTCTTTGATAAAGACTCGCAGATTTCAATTTGCTTGAGTAAAGATCAGATTGAGATCTAAACTCTTTGATATACTTTTCTCTAGATTGAGTCTGACTGTCTAGTTGATTTTCTAGAAAGTATATTGGAGTTTGTCCATACAGATTGCTAAGCGAAATATTGGGTGTGGTTGTTGTACCCCCGCTTTTTCAATAGTAGTTCCATTTATGTAATTATTATAATTCTTAAAATCGATAAATTAGATTCAATACTTCATTTAGGTTGTAATCCTATTAGCTAAGGAGTTTTAGTAATTGGGTCATCTCATTGGGCTAGGCCTGAATGTTATTGATGTTGTATAGGCTGTGATGGTCCTGCCGCAGAAGGTGGTGTTGTTGTTTTCTTCGGTGGGAATAATCTTGATCTGCCAGCATCGGGAATTACAACATCTTTTACGGATACCCCAAAATGGATAGGACCTCCAAAGTGTGTTCTTATTTGGAAGCTGTCACTTGGTCCTTTTTTCTGCTGAATTGTGGGTTCTTGTCAGTGGGAACATTCTCGAGACCATGCAGACTATCATTGCTTTTCTCTGTCGCCGCCGGAACTGTCTTATATGTATGAACCATTGTAGCTGCTTTAGAGGAATGAACTTGGGAAGATGTGTTGCCTGAGTTTTTTGTCAGCTGGTTTTGCGACATTGGGGTCCACTTTAACCTAAGCCGATCTCATAATGGTGATAGTAGATGAAACCTAGCGTCGACTCGCTGAAGTTTGGTTGGCTCGGTTTAGGTGGTGGTGGTGTTCTTTGTTATGGGATGCTTCTCTTTTCACTGATCTTGAACTCGTTGAGCTTCCTCCTGTATTATTCGTTTCAAGTGTTGGTTTGAGATTCCTGATGGGGTTGAGGAAGATCCTCCAACGCTTGGAGAAGAGGATGATGATGATGAGCCAAGACTAAGATATTTCGGTTTTGGGTTTTGAGCTCGCATCTTGCCATTGAGCTTAAGGTAGGGAAACAGGGGGAATTTGGTATCTTCCAAAGCATGCTCATAACTTGCAAAATTAGTGCATTCTTTGAAGACATGTCCTAAAAACCCACATCTATAACAAATGTTGGGAAGATATTCATATGCAAATTGAACCCAACACGGTCCTCTAATATTTAACATTATGCCTGGTGAGAAGGGTTTTGATAAGTCCATCTCTAATTTTGATCTAGCAGGTTTTCCACAAAGATCAACCTCTAAGATTGTGCCTATTTGTGCTATTAATTCTCTGATAGCAATCTTGTCTTCAAGGTAAATAGGAAGAAATAGCAGTTGAGCCCAAAAAATAGCTTTTGTAAAACATGCATTAGGGTTTTCTTGATACTTACCATAGTCTTCAAACAACATTACCTAGTTTTCAATGATCCAAGGTTGATGATCCAATATCATCGCTTTGTCGCTTTCATGAAACATGATCACTTTATACTCCGGTGTGTTCGTCTCCTTTGGATATGCTTAAAGGTAAGAGGATGCCGGTGTTTTTTTATTACAAACTTTTAGTGTGTCATAAGGTAGTCTCGTTTCCCGGTTCGTAGAGTGCCAAGCAATCGATGTGGTGTGCATGCATTAGATAAGGAGCTTTTAGTGTGTCATATGCTAATCTTGATAAGGAGCTTTTTGAGTATGATTTTTGGCTTTTTGGGGGAAAGTTGGTTAAGATTTTCTTTTGGTAAAGGTGGATGAACTTTGGATGTTGCTGTTGTAAAGGAATCTCACTTTACGCATTCATTGAAGAGGAGTCGCTTTATTTTTGTTCCTTCTTTTTTGAAAAAGTAGAAATGATAAAAAGAAAGATGATGAACTTGTAGATGATACCGAAGAAGGCAGTGAATATTAAAATGGGATGAAGAACTTTGGGGAATAGGTTTGGCAGATATGAAATCATTGATCTCTACTTTTTTTCGTATTGTTTGTTGTGAAAGTGAATCATGCGTGCATGAATGTGATGCAGCTGTTGGTATGGGTGGCTGAAATCTGGGGGCATGTATTGGCGGATGAAAACGATGGAGCTTCTGCCATAGGGAGAAGAGAAAGGAATTTCAAATCAGGGAAGGATTGTGAATGAATTAGTCTCGTGTGACATCTAAAAAAAACCAATTGATCAATCTTGGAGGTGATTCCGGTTGGGTTAAGAGAAATGCATATAATCTTTGATGAAGTTTCTTTGATTAGAATGATTCTCTCAGAACACAAACCCATCTCAAGTGAGTTGCGATTTAGATTTCTTGACTTTATTCAACGTTTCTAGAGTTTACTCCTAAATTTAAAAACTTCATAAATCATAGTTGCTGCAATCACATAATTTGAAATTTGTAAGGAGCATTTTTTGGTTTTGGGATGTCGACACAACCGCCTAACAAAGGAGAATGACCATACACCACCCCTAAGCCCACCTTGTACCCCATTCACAATAAAACTATAACTAGATCCATATTAAAACCTTCTCTCGTTCATAGTATTTTTCTATTACTATGCTTTGACAATTTGACCAAGAAAAATTCTAGAAATTACTTGGTTAAAAAAAAAAAATTACTCGACTATTTCCTCCCATGTCCTAAAAAGTGATTTTTTTACCACACGTTCGGTTTGGGGAATTGGGAGCTAAGGAATTCTATTTTGAGGGAATGGGCTCAATTCCCCTAACTGAACAACACCAAAAATCTCGACATTGGATTTTACACCTCTGAGTTTGCTATTTTCTTTTCCATCAACAGAACGATGGAAAGTAATCTGATTCCGGGAATCCAATTCCTGGAGTAGGAAATACCATTAGGTCCTAGGAATAATATATTAGAGTGAGTTTGGTCCAGTTGACCTAGTCAACTGTCTGTTTGGTCCTTTTTGGAAATATATTTTATAGTTTGGTCCTAGAAATTATGGTTTGGTCCTAGGGTGATGTCATGGATGATGTAATTGTCATCTTGTAGTGGCAGAAATACCCTTTTGGGACCATTACATCATCCATGACTTCACCCTAGGATATATATAGTCAATTATCAAGATAGAAGATATTATTTTAAGATTTACTTTCTCTCACCTCCATATTTCCATATCTACTTTCTCTTTCCTTTTTTCTTCTCTTTTCTTCCTGCCGTAACAATGGCTTCTCATCGAGCAAACAAATGATGAAGACGATGAAGTTAGTTGTAGGCGATGATACGCTATTCTTTATCATAGTTAAATACGTTTGTTGTTGCTCATGTTGCTGATGATGAAGACGATTTATGATGAACTCATGTTGCTGTTGCTGTTGCGGTTGTTGATGATGAAGACGAACTCATCTTCTCCTGTTGAAGATCCATCTATCGAAGATTCATCTGCTACCGTTGAAAGAATGAACTGATATTGATGTTTCTTTGTGAAATCGGATCTTGATTTTTATGTTGAAGATCTTGATTTTGATCTTGATCTTTGATTTTTTAATGTTTGCTTTGCTCGTGGTGAAGATCTTGAATTTGATGTTTTCTCGCTTTGGTGTTGAAGAATGATGAAGACGAAGATGAAGTTAGGTGTTTATGATTATTTTTTTGTGTGGGTTCATTTAAAAAGAATGAACTCCGATTTTTTATGGATTTTTTATCGGGAGTTTATTTGGAATGAACTCTGTTTTTTAGGTTTTTATATGGAGTTCATTTTGGAATGAACTCTGTTTTTTGGTTTTTATATGGAGTTCATTTCCTGAATGAACTCGTATTTTAGGTTTTTATATGGAGTTGATTTGAATGAACTGTGTTTTTAGGTGATTTCTGAAAAATAAGTAGAAATTAACAGGAGTTCATTTTGAAGAATGAATTGCTACAAAAAAATAAGTAGAAATTAACACGGAAGGGTACTTTTGTCCATTTAATATTTTTAAATAATTATGGACCAAACAATAAAGGCATTTTCCCAAAGGACCAAACTAACTTGGGACCACCTAAAAAAGGACCAAACGATATTTTTCCCATTCCTGAAAGTGTACCCTGTAATCCAAGTTGATAACTTGAACCGAACACGTTGTTAGAGTAGTCCAGTCCCCCAAAGGGCCAAAGGCCCAAAGCTTACTTTGTTTGATGCGGAAGTAAGCTAAATCCCAAAGTATGACCCAGGCCTTAGATTGAGGTTGAAACGGAGAACTGGAACAAGGGTGGAAAACCGTCTGTCTATCTCCGTTGCCCTATCCATTTCTTGCTCTGAGCTCTCACTTTCTCTTCTCATGGCTTCCTCCCTTTCCTCCTTCTCATCTCTTCTCAACCAACCCCATTCATCAATCTTCATCAAAATCCAGAAATACCGTTATCTAAATCTCTGTTTTCTCTCAAACAAAACCCATTTTAACCCTTCTTATTCTCCCCTTCGAACACTCAGATGTACTTCTTCTCTAAATTTTCCCAGAAACTTTTCACAATTCCAACTTTCTTCTTCTTCCACCTCCAATAGCAACATCAAAAATGGTCCGACTCTCCATGATTTCATCTCTCGTGCCGTAGCTGCTGCTTCAGATGTTCAACCAGCTGCACTGTAAGTAGCTAGGGTTTTATTAGTTGAATATGTTACATTTAGCTGATTTTTTTCTTCTGATTAATCACTTAGGGTTCAAAATTGTTGCCTAATTTATCTGTTATCTGCATATTTGTAGTCCAGTTACTCCAATATCTACTTCAGAAGTTCTACCAAGGGGTCGTATATACCATGAGACATATGGATGTCAAATGAATATAAATGATATGGAAATTGTCCTAGCAATTATGAAGAAATCTGGATACGATGAAATTGTAGCAGAACCCGAGAGTGCAGAAGTCATTTTTATCAATACTTGCGCAATTAGGGACAATGCTGAGCAGAAAGTGTGGCAGAGGCTTAACTA
This sequence comes from Papaver armeniacum, assembly GCA_023531295.1. Taxonomy (NCBI): domain Eukaryota; kingdom Viridiplantae; phylum Streptophyta; class Magnoliopsida; order Ranunculales; family Papaveraceae; genus Papaver; species Papaver armeniacum. Next base: position 47,105 of record JAJJWW010011377.1, on the reverse strand, counting down.
TTTCTGGTTTCTTAAGAGACAATGGAAGGGAAATGTTGCTACTGGAAGGTCTCAGGCAAAGCATCCTCCTAAAGTAGTTGTGTTAGGGTGCATGGCGGAGAGGTTAAAAGATAAGATTCTTGATTCAGATAAGATGGTTGATGTCGTTTGCGGACCTGATGCTTATAGGGATTTGCAGCGTTTATTAGAAGAGGTTGATTATGGTCAAAAGGAATTAATACTCTTCTTTCCCCTTGAAGAAACTTATGCTGATATTAGTCCTGTTAGAGTTGCAAAGAACTCAATTTCTGCATTTGTGTCTGTGATGAGGGGTTGCAACAATATGTGTTCGTTTTTGCATTGTGCCTTTCACGAGAGGGAAGAGAGCGATCGCGTCCTGTGGAATCGATCGTGAGAGAGGTAGGCGAGCTTTCGAATGAGGGGGTCAAGGAGATAATGCTTCTTGGTCAGAATGTGAATAGTTACAATGATGCTTCTGGCCTTGAAAGTGATGCTGAACCAGATGCTACATGGGCATTAAGTGAGGGGTTTTCCAGCAGGTGCAAGGTCAAGAAGACGGGATTGCGCTTTGCTGATCTTTTGGATAGACTGTCAATAGAGTTCCCTGAGATTCGATTCAGATATACGTCTCCACATCCAAAGATTTCCCAGATGAATTTCTGTATTTAATGCGAGACAGGCATAATATTTGCAAAGCATCCATTTGCCTGCTCAAACAGGAGTACAACAGTACTTGAAAGAATGCGCCGGGGTACACCAGAGAAGCATACTTAGATCTCGTGCAAAAAATTGTCGTATCGTACCTGATGTTGGGATTAGCAGTGATTTCATATGTGGTAAGAATTAATATCCCATTAGAATTTTTTCATACTTATGTCTCAGTTGTCGTATGACTTTCTGAGCGGCCATTTAGTAAATCTGCACTATGTGAACCATAGATTCAAACAACACTGTCTCTGAACCTTCATTGAAGTTATACAACATAGTTATAGAGAACTTCATTGAACTAGTCTCTCGTATGACACTAACTTATCTGCTTATACACAATTCTCAACCACGTCACTTTTGTAGCCACCTACCTTTTTTTCTAGACCGTATTCTTTGGTATTTACTAAATCAGAAAAAGTGTGTAGGCCATGACTGTACTTATTAGAACCCTTGAACTAGTTGACTTCTGATACTGTTTTTTTTTTTTTGGTGATTCCTCAAAATCAGGACTCGGAACTATAGTATTCTTTTGTATTCCTTTTGTTATATGGTAGGAAAATCTGTGTGGAATCTGAGTTCTGGCTCAGCTACTTTACTTGTTAAGTTTGATTTTTGGTTTATGAAGGGTTTTCATTTTTTATGTAATATGAGTTGGCTACTTAACATCTGATTTTCTTATCCCCGTATTTTGCTTTTGAACCAAACGAATTGTATATTACTTCTCTATCAGTAAATGTTTCCTTTACCCAATGCTGAAGCCTTGAACCATTTTTGGAAAGCCATATTTTTCAGCATCAGATAGTATCCCTTTTCTAAGTTTTTGAGCCTGTCAGAGCAATATACCGTACTAGCATTTTCCTTACATCACACTCTGATGCCCATGCTACACAAATTGACTTTAACTACCTGATGGCGAAAGTGCTACACTTCCCCCACTCACTTCCCCCACTCCCTTCCCCCATTAGGTGTCATCGTTCTTAGCCCTTGATCCCTGGATTGAGATTAGCAGGGGTCCCATTATTATTGGATTTAACCAGCAGATGCTTGATACCTAAGTGGGGGAAGGGAGTGGGGGATATATATCATTTTCGACCCTGACGGCTTATTTTGCTTGCTGAAGTGGGGCTTCCTATCAGTATCTTACTTGAATTTTACCTCTTTACAGGATTTTGTGGAGAAACAGAAGAAGAACATGCTGACACAATAAGCCTTCTAAAAGCTGTTGGTTATGATATGGCGTACATGTTTGCATATAGCATGAGAGAGAAAACCCATGCCCACAGAAATTACAATGACGATGTACCGAAGATGTGAAGCAGAGAAGGTTGGCTGAAATGATCCAGACATTCCGTGAAACAACTGGTCAGTGCTATGACTCCCAGGTTGGAACTGTCCAACTTGTATTAGTTGAAGGACCTAACAAGCGCTCCAGAGACAGAGCTCATTGGCAAGAGTGACAGAGGTCATAGAGTAATTTTCAAAATGTTCCAATCCCACATTTTACTGAAAATAGTGAAAAACAGCTGGCAAAAGTTGGTGACTTCGTCAAGTTCGGATTTTGAAATCAACAACAGCTTCACTATTTGGAGAATCACTTGCTGTAACAAAATTAAGCTCGTTTTATGAGAGTCCAGATGTAGCTGTTGCTTGTTCAGGCAGAACTTGATGACTTTTTATTGTTGCATCTATATCTATATACATTTCCCATCTTCATAAGGCAAATTGTTTTCCACGGCGACAAGCAGTATAGTAGTGGCGTATCCAGCTTCAGTTTTTAGGAGTAACCCTCTTTGAGATCCATAGAGAATACCATAAATAAATGTTTTCAAGTTTTTCTGATTACCCATTACAGTGTGTTTGGAAGACGGTGCGCCGCTGCGGACGGACTTGTTCTTTTCTTTTCCAATGGTTCACACTACTTTCCTCCGATTTGGTAGAAAAAGGTATCGTGGACGTGATAGTTTCGAGTGCAACCCCATCCATCGTCTGGCATTTTAAAATGCCAGTATATCCATATTCCTAGATATCAAACCGAAATAACATGGATATGAATGATAGGGGAAAAAATAATGATGCTGTGAAAGGTTGCCTTCCATCTTCTGGGGTTTGTGGGGTTTAGACTCGATGGACATGTTGCCTTCCATAAATCTTTTGGGATTCTATTTTTTGTACATACTCCTCTCCCACATAAAAGGCCATTCTTATGGGATGGGCAAATTTCAGATTTGTCCATTTTGCTCCCGTTATGGAGTGGACAAATATGAAAAACGGATAGGTAAACCATAAATTTGAGGATTTGCCGTTGCGATCCAAACAAGAGACACGCGGTTTAAACTAAGCCGCTGACAACTTTACATCCAAGTGGTTGATGTTCCCCCATGACAAATATATCTTATATCTTAACAAAAATTCTCGATGAACCGAGAAAAAAAAAACGCCTCTCACAGGCCCCCTGCACGTCACCCGAGGGCGGCCCCACTGGGACCCGCCCAAAAAAAAAAAAAAAAAAACTGTGAGAGGCGGTTTTGCCATTGTTTCCTTCCCTCGGTTCGTTTAGAACCATTGATATCTTAATAACTAAATCCAACAATTCTCTTTGAGTTCTCTGTAAGTACTCGTATTTCATTGACTTTAATCACACATTCTTTACACTGCCTACACCATCTATAATATCTCGGAAAATTTCCTAAAGTTCGTTTTTGTTAAAATGTCAAGCGGTAAAAAACCCCTTTCAATAAAATTTGCAGTGTCAAATTTACAATAATTAAAGAGAATCAATTTGCTTTGCAGGAATTATACATACTTTACAAAAGACGCTATCAATGGTTGCTAGCAATGTGGAACCCATTTTATAACAATTTTTGATAAATTTTATGAAGAAACGGGTAACATCCATCATCGCGATAGTGATGGGTTGTCTCGCCGTTTTAGCAAATCAAATATCCAGGCGTGGTAAAAAGAAATTTCATTTTCGGTTTGGGAAAATTTATAATTTGTGCACTCTTTTAATTAAATTATTTTTCCCAACTGTTTATGGGTAAAAATCGTTTCTGCCGATTTCGGTAAATTCGGTAGGTGAGTGAGAAACTGGTTCAAACCCTAAACAAATGTGCTGCACGTGAGCACTTTATAGATTCGAGAGATCAACTGCATAAGTCCGGCCTAAACCAAGAAATGGCTGCTCTGGACTTGCTTTGGTCACAAAGTGGAGGAGAAAGGGTTGATTTGGGGAGGGAAGCAAAGAAAGGTGTTGAGGCGAGAATACCTGGAGAGTAGTGTCTCGACTTGTATCGAGAAAGTGAAAGCTTAGGAAGCTTGCAAGAGATGAAAGCTTTTGGATAGCTTGCAAAGTTGCGTTTTCGAGAGTGTTGTATTTTTCTCATGACCGAGACTTGTTGTGCGGTGGAAATAGGTAAGACCTATTTATACAAGTCGAGATTGAAACGCACTGGCCTCATGAAGGAAGAGAGTAAAGGGTGAAATAATGGGAGGAGGTGGTAAATCGCATGGTGTTAATGGGTGAAAACGTTTTCACCATTATTTCCTCTTTTTATTTGACCGCTTTATTCCTATTCACGCTTTCTTAATGTGAGCGTAGTGTACCGCATGTCTTTATGACCGCCAAACCAAAACCCTGAAAGCATCCCCGGTTTGTGTTGATATCTCGAGTGTTGGTTGCACCTTGAGTGCAAGTGGCGCTGCTAGTGGCTCATGTGGCATGTGCTATTGGCATGTGCGGAATGCCCTTGTTGCGGGTTGTACTTGAGTCGCAAGTGACAATGCCGTAGCCGCTAGTGGCGTGCGTGGCATGTGTGAACACCTTGGTGGTAGGTTGTACGTTGAGTGTAGGTGGCAATGCCCGAGATGCTAGTGGCGTGTGTGGCATATGCCAATGGCATGTGCGGAATGCCTTGGTGGTAGGTTGCATGGTTTGCGAGTTAGGCTACAACAGGTTTTGGCATGTGCCAATGGCGTCCACGACCAAGTTGGCCTAAGTTGCACGGCTTGCAAGTTAGGCTACCTAAGGCATTAGGGGCACGACTAGGTGATGAAGGCTACCAGACGTGTTGGCATGTGCCAATAGCATGCGCGGTCGCTTAGGTCGTGGCCTTGGTAGGAAAAGCTACCGGCGAGCGTGTTGGCATGTGCCAATGGCGCGCGTGGGTCATTAGTGGTGTGGCCTTGGTAGGAAAAGCTACCAATGAGCGTGTTGGCATGTGCCAATGGCATGCGTGGCCGTTAGGGCCGTGGCCTTGGTAGGAAAAGCTACCCGGTGACGCATGTTGGCATGTGCGAATGGCATGCGTGGCCGTTAGGGCCGTGGCTTTGGTAGGAAAAGCTACCGGTGACGCATGTTGGCATGCGCCAATGGCATGCGTGGTCATTAGGCCGTGGCCTTGGTAGGAAAAGCTACCGGTGACGCATGTTGGCATGTGCCAATGGCATGCGTGGCCGTTAGGGGCCGTGGCCTTGGTAGGAAAGCTACCCGCGTTGGCATGTGCGCATGTTGGCATGTGCCAATGGCATGCGTGGGGCCGTTAGGGCCGTGGCCTGGTAGGAAAAGGGTGTTTTTGGCTACCCGGTGGCACGGAGCGTGTTGGCATGTGCCAATGGCATGCCAATGGCATGCGTGGCCTTGGTAGGAAAAGCTACCGTGGCCTCTCATGCACGAATTATCTCCTCCATAACTCCTCAAATTCTCTCATTATACGGCTTTGAAAAAAATATTCTCGAATATTTTATGTCCATTTTTTGCTTCTACACGGCCCGGATGGTGTAATTATTCCTTACTTAACTCCAACACGCTTACGTGACCAAACACGAGCAAAAGTTTCCTTATTTTGCCTTTCTTTCACGCGAAACACGCCTCGTAATCCCGTGTTTTTTCTTCCCATGTCACGCGTGTGTTGCCCGACTGTGAACTTCAATCTCACGATGCATATAAATGGAAAATTTCAATTCCTAACGTCACTCTATCGAACCAAGAGCCCATACCTCGTGACTTGCAGCAAAAGATTTTAATTTATAAAAATTAATAATAGAGAAAATTAACAAAATTGTTTCAAGATATGCTCTAACAGTATCCCTATCAATCTCAGGCCATTGAGTCTCCTCCTAACTCGTCCAAAAATCAAACCAAAATTACGCTGAAGAACAATAATTTCCCGCCAAAACCAAAATTTGAAATGGAGAGGATGAAGTGCCCCGATCCAAAACATGGGCGCCTTTATCACCGGGTGCTCCGGGGTGCCCTTATCCAAAATGAGGGTGCCTTTATCACTTTTCTCCCTGGGGTGTTAGAAGCAACTTTTCGGCCTAATTTTCCAAAAATACCTAAAAATACATAAAAACAAAATATTAGTACAAGAATCGAGTTCCAACAATACCAACACCGAGAACAATTCGACACAAAAATGTGTCTATCAAATACCCCAAACCGATTATTTGCTAGTCCTCGAGCAAATTTATTCTAGAAAATAAAAACATTTGAACCCTAGGTGGCCCTAGAGGCGAGTGTTGTCTCCTGAGGTTTACGCAGGTGTACCCACAAAACCTTTACTCAGCACCCTAGCTACCTACGCAAAACCTTGGAAGGCACTAAAGAATCTCCTTGGTTGTCATACTTATTGACTACGAGGAAGTACCCCGATGCGAAATTCCAATTGTTGTACACGAGTTTGCACTCAAGCATACTAAAATTCATATAAAGTGACAGAGCTCTACTCGGATAGTCGCACTCATGGACATCAATACCCTGAGTCAAAACTAATCACATGGATAGATCAAGAAGATGGATATAGAGAAAAACATAGATGGTTTTGATGTTTACTAAGTGAATGGTGTTTCCCATATCTCAATCAAGGCCTCCGCCAAAATGAACCTATCTTAATGGACCGAGATACTAGTCGACTAATATCAACACACCGGCATATACAAGGGAACCAAAGTGGTCGATAATCCTAACTCTAGGTCAACACAACCGGCATATACAAGGGTTCCAAAGTGGTCGACTTTATTGAATTTATTCCGGTTGGTCAGATGGTCTGGTCTCAATTTTTTTTTTTTTACTTTTTTTTTTTAATAATAACTTTTTTTTTCTTTTTCTTTTTCACTTTTTCACTTTTTTTTTTTTTTTTTTTTTTTATCTCAATCACTCTAATTCACTCTAGCATCGGTAACAACTTGATTCGTGGGCCCCACCTAATCACTTAGAGAAACATAGTTTACAAAGAACAAAATAAAAACAGAAGTGAAAAGGACTCAACGAGATATGGTTAAACTATCATGTTATTTCTAACACCCGAGCTCTGGCTTTTCGAATAGACTCTTTAGATGTTGCCATCTAATCGATTGGTTCCTCAACTCCTACAACAAAATGCTTCCATCCACTTAGATTGGTTAGTGCCGACCTTAATAAACATAAATTTCTAGGCTCTCGAGTTTATTTATTGCAACTAAAAACTAACAAGAAGTTTCTTCCCACCCCCAAACTTAAATCTAACATTGTCCTCAATGTTTCTAATGAAAGAGCAATACCAAAAAAAGTAAAGTAACATGAGGAATCATAAAGAAAGAAGTCGGAAAGATAGTACCTCGGGTGAAGAGAGAAATCAAAACTAATATACAACATACAATAGCCTTGATGGTCAATCAAGGGTAAACAGGTCCTCCGAGGGACCTCCTCAACATCACCGTATGAAAGGGCTCTAAAAAAGGGTTTCAATCTCGGACCGTTAACCTTCGAAGAACTACTACCATCCGGTGTCTCGATCTCAACAGCTCCATGAGGAAATACAATGCGAACAATAAAAGGACCCGTCCACCGAGAACGTAACTTCCCAGGGAAAAGATGCAAGCGGGTATCATACAGAAGAACTTTTTGACCTGGAGAAAATGACTTCCGTAAAATATTTCTATCATGCACAAGTTTCATTTTGTTCTTATACTCCTTCGCACTATCGTAGCATCTATATTTTAATCTCGTCCCAACTCATTGAAATGGAGTTTCCTATGGGCTCTCGCCTTGTCAAGTGAAAAATTTAGCTTCGCTAATGTACCCAATAAGCTCTATGTTCTAACTCAACAGTAAATGACATGCCTTTCCATAAACAAGTCGATAAGGCGACATTCCAATAGGGGTTTTAAACGCAGACGGGGTAAGCCCATAAGGCATCGATAAGCCTAGACGACTCGTCTTTCCGATTAGGATTAACTGTTTTCTCTAATATACGTTTTATCTCCCTATTAGAAACCTCTACTTGACCACTAGTCCGTGGATGATACGGGGTAGCTACCTTATGTGTAATACCATATTTCTTCATCGAAGCCTAAAAGGTCCATTGCAAAAGTGCGACCCTCCATCACTAATTATAGCTCGCGGTGTACCAAAACGTGTAAGTATATTATTTTTCAAGAACTCAATCACAACCCTATGGTCATTGGTTTTACACGCAACCGCCTCAATCCACTTAGAGACATAGTCTACGGCGACAAGGATGTATAGGTTACCAAAGGAATTAGAAACTGACCCATAAAGTCAATACCCCACACATCAAAGACCTCAACGATTAAAATAGGGTTCAAGGGCATCATGTTCCTACGGAAATGGTTCCAATTTACGGCAAAGTTCACAAGTAACACAAGAATCGTGGGAGTCTTTAAACAACGACGGCCAAGAAAATCCACACCGCAATATCTTAGCAACGAGTCTTCTTAGCACTAAAGTGACCCCACAAGCATGATCATGACAAAAGGAAATAATACCGGACCGGTCACTCTCGTGTATACATCTCCTAATAATCTTGTCCTGACAATACTTAAATAAATAAGGATCATCCCAAAAGAAGTGCTTAACCTCGGCTAAAAACTAGAACGATCTTGTTTACCCCAATGTTGGGGCATTCGACCCGATAACAAGATAATTCACTATATTTGCATACCAAGGTGATTGGGAAACAGAGAACAATTGTTCATCGGGAAAGCTATCCCTTATATGAAGGGAATCATTAGGGGAACTAACAACTAGCCTGACAAGTGGTCTCACTACTACATTTTCTCGCACCCTTTTTGTCTCTAATGTCCTGGACAAAATTCTTGTAATAAAAGGATCCATCTAATCAATCTAGGTTTGGTATCCTTCTTAGACAAAAAGGTATTTCAAAGCAAAGATGATCGGTATAGATTACGATCTTAGAACCTAAGAGATAGGGTCTAAACTTGTCTAAGGCAAACACAATGGCTAACAGTTCCTTCTCCGTAGTGGTATAGTTCAACTGGGCATCATTCGAGTTTTGCTAGCATAGTAAATCACATGAAGTAATTTGTTTTCTCGCTGACCTAGCACAACACCAATAGCATAATCAAGCATCGCACATGATCTCAAAGGGTAGGTTCCGCTAGGTGCCTGGACTATGGGTGCGGTAGTGAGTAAAGTCTTAAGCTTCTCAAAAGCCTCTAAACAAGCATCATCAAAGACAAACTTAACATCTTTTGCAAGTAAATTGCAAAGAGGTCTAGAAATCAAGCTAAAATCCTTAATGAATCGACGATAAAAACCAGCATGACCTAATATCTTTTACGGTTTTTGGGACCTGTAAAGTCTTGATAAGGTCAACTTTGGATTTATCTACCTCTATACCCTTAGAAGATACGATATGCCCTAAAACAATTCCTGATTGAACCATGAAGTGACATTTCTCCCAATTAAGCACTAGATTCTTTTCCTTACATCTAGTCAACACTAATGACAAATGATGCAAGCACTCATCGAAAGACGAACCAAACACTGAAAAATCATCCATAAAGACCTCCAAGAACCGCTCTACCATATCTCGAAAATATGCTCATCATGCAACGCTGAAAAGTTGTTGGGCGTTACATAGCCCGAAAGGCATGCGTCTATACGCAAAGGTGCCAAAGGACAGTAAAAGTGGTTTTCTCCCGGTCTTCCGGGGCAATAACGATCCGATTATAGCCGGAGTAGCCATCTAAAAAGCAGAATAACTATGTCCACTAATCTCTCTAGCATCCGGTCGATGAAGGGAAGGGGAAAGTGACCTTGTTTGTTCAATTTCCTATAGTCAATACAAACACGCCAACCCGTGGTCACTCGGGTAGGGATTAACTCATTGTTATCATTATGACTACGCGTAATACCGAATTTCTTGGGAACAACCAAACGGGGCCGACTTACTTACTTTATGCAAATGGGGTAGATAATGCACGCATCTAATAGCTTAAGAACCTCGGTTCGAACTACTTCTTTCATATTAGGGTTTAGTCTTCGTTGCATCTCCCTAGAAGGTTTGGTATCTTCCTCTAAATAAATCTGATGCATACAAACAGTAGGACTTATACCCTTAATGTCTGCTATGGTCCACCCTAAAGATTCCTTGTTGTTTTGAAGGACGGTTACTAGCCTACTTTCCTGATCACTATCCAACAATGGGAGGTTGATAGTAACCTTCTTAAAAACCTCCAATATATCATTAAAGTTCGACTCCCTCTTAGTTGGAACTAGCAGCTGGGGAACGGGGCTTTTGGAACAAAGCCCTGGCTCAATATGACCCTCATTGGTCTCATTAGAGACTCTATCACTCCTCATTTTCTCGTTCGGAAGGGTGAACTACAAAGATGTTCACTTTCGGGCATGGAGACCTTATTGTCAACTTTCTTTCCACTCCTAAGGGTTGTAATAGAATTCACATGATTGTACGATTTCTCTCATTTAGGGTTAGGATTAGTATGACTAGGGAACCTTCCATCTTCTCTCTCACTAAGGAACTTAGCAATTTGGCCGACTTGAAGTTCTAGTTTAGCAAGAGACTCGGAATTATTCTTAAAATTATGCTTGGTTTCCTCTTGAAAATTACCACACGGCTCTTTACTAACATTTCCTGGCTCGTGCTAACATATCCTCGGCTCTTTTTTAGTATACTAAAAGATTCCTCCAAGCTAGTCATTCTATTCTCGAAGGGTTAGGCTGGGTTTGACTCAAAAACTCTTATTATAACCAAACCCGGGGGAGGCCGAGAATTACTAGACTGACCTTGATTCCTCGCCCTTAGACCAAGAGAAATTAGGGTGGTTTCTCTCCAACCGGGTTGTAGGTCTCCCGAGTATGGGTCATACTTTCTCGACGGTTCTCAAATCTAGTATTGTTATAGATGACATGGGCTTGTTCTTCACTAACTCCGACCTTCCCAAAATGAGTTATCGGGTTCCATTCCACAACTAGATACTTGAGAGGTTCTATTAGGTTCACCAAGGGACCTATTTTTAGACTGACCCATTTCCAAAGCTTCTAACCTTCTAGATAAAGCAGCAAACTTAGCATCTGACCCGAAGTTTGTATCTACCACATTGGTGGTACTTCTATTGACCAAGAGTCTTTTAGGGGTTCAACACAAGACTCCCCTTTGTCGGGATTTCTCGTAACAACTCCTAAGAAGGTGAAGGCATCCTCAAGACTTTTATTAGTGAACTCACTGAAGACACATGACTCGACCATGGCTTTGGTCGAATAGTCTAAACCATCATAAATAATCCCTACAAGTTTCATCTTATCAAATCCATGGTGAGGACATTGAGATAGGAGATCATTGAATCTCTCTAAAACCTATAAAGTGACTCTCCCTCTTGTTGCACACTAGCACTAATTTTCTGCCTAACATTTTGCAGCTTTATGCTTAGGGTAGAATTTCATATATAAAGCGTGAATAAGTTCCCCATGTTTCAATGGATCCGTATGGTAGGTTGTTTAGCAGTGTCTTGGCTTTATCTTTTAAGGAAAATGGGAACATCTTAAGTTTCAAAACTTCATCAAGAAGGTCTTTTATTCTAACTTTGTCCCACAAATTTCCTCGAAGTCCCTAATATGAAAATAAGGGTTCTCATCCTCTTTACCTAAGAATATAGGGATCATCCAAGGATACTAGCTTTTATCTCAAAGTTAGCCGTATTGGCCGGAAATTTAATGCACGAAGCTCGGTTGGTCCTGGTTGGGAACATGTAATCTTTCGAGTTGCCATCGTTAGCACAATCGAAGTACTAGGGGTACTTTCCTCTCTAAGAGACAGATTTTCAAAATCGAAGTTACCAAAAACGGGGCTCTCAAAGAAGAGTCTTCAAGTTCCCCGCCTCGCAAGAAGAACTACTAGGTTTGTCACTAATCAAACGACCTAGAGTGTTTCTTTTCCAAGCCCGTTCTTTAAAGACCTCGGGCATACACTAGAAAATATAAAGGGCAAATTAACAAAGTGTCCAGCTTCCTAGCATATATTTAATAAACCGGCCAAAATTTTTAAATCTTTTAGAAACTGGCCTTTCCGTCACATTTAACACAGGCCCACTCAAGTCGGTCACTGCGTTGATTAAGTCAAACAAGGTACGCGAATTTACATATGTGCCCTTACCTACTTAAAGACGCGTGTGGTGTAAGCTGTCGCACATTTTCATTTCGTCCTCTCTCTCTTCGTTTCTCCCTCGTTCTCTTCTCCCTGTTCTGAAACTAGGGTTAGGTATTGAAAGCATTTGAAAGAAAACTCGATGTTATTGAAGCCGTTTTTGTTGAAGAAGTAGATGTTAGTGAAATACGGAGTGTATTTGGAAGAAACCGAGTTTATTTGGAAGAAAATTTCTAGATTTTTAGGGTTTCGAGATAGTGGTGATACAGTGAAGATGAGGTACAAACCGGGATTGAAACTGTCTGAATCAAGGTAAGATTAACGAAACCCGTGACTTAATATATGATGATAATCATTGTTTTGATAGTTAATTGATCGATTGATTTTTAGGGTTACTTTTTTTTTTTTTTCCTTTGTAATTAGGGTTTATTTGAAACCCAATTTTAATTGTTTAATTGGGGTTTAATTTTCGTGATTGGGTGTTTGATAGGTTTAGTGTGGGATTTATTTGGGATTTTTTGTTTTCCCCTTTGTAATTAGGGTTTAATTGAAATTCGGATGTTAGTTGTTTAATATAGTATTTGGGGTTTTCTGTTTTTTCCCTTTTGTAATTAAGGTTTATATCTGATTTTTTTTTTTCATTTGTGTTGCAGTCAGTTCAAATTTAGGAATATCAGTGTATATGTGGAGCCAAAGAATGAGACTTTGGTATTTCCTAATTGCCATAGAGATGAAACAGAGTTGAGGAAACTTGAGTATATGGTGTATAAGGGTTTGTCTTTGGATGTTAAAGAGAAGTTTAATTTGTATTGGTTTAAGGATGCATATCTGCCACTGCCATTGTTAAACAATGATGATTTTGATAATTTTTGGGAGGATTCTTTTGTAAATGAGGATGGATGTATATGTTTGTGGATGGGGATGAAAGACACGGTGTTTGGGACTCCAAAGACTACACGAGAGAAGAAGAAAGTTAGTAAAGGGAACCACCCCTGAAGAAGAAGAAAGTTAGTAAAGGAACCACCCTAGAAGATCCCCAAGGCTAAATAGTGGATAAATCAGCTGAAGGTGCATCAAGAAAGCTGAGTTTCATGGATGTGCCCATTTCCAAACATTCTCGGAAGCTAGTAGTGATGGTTGATCAGTCAAAGCAACAGACAAAGTCAGTTGGACATTGCCCATGATGATATGTGGGATGCTTCATATTGGGTCAAAGCTACAAATGAAGTTAAGTTTGTTGAAGATTTAGAGAATATTCAGTTAGAAAACAACGGAATAGATGTTTTTCACCCAATTGAGGATCGAAGCTCCTCGAAAGATTTGACAATGATGAAGATGTTGAATATGGGTCAGATGAAGAAGAAGAAGAAGAAGAAAAAGAAAAAGACAAAGAGGAAGAAGACAAAGAAGAAGAAGAAGAAGATAAAGAAGAAGGTATGTTGCATTTGCAAATTATTATTATTATTTCATCATTGTATAGTACTAATGGTAATGTTGAATGTGCGAGATAAGAGTGTAGATGAAAGACACCTTACATGGATCAATTTGAGGAGGATTTTGGTGAGTACATGAAGGATGAAGGAGGTGGAAATCTATTCCCTGAATTTGAGGTATTTACTCCAATAGACCCTACCAAAATGGAGCTAAAAACTAGATTTCCAAATAAAGAGGCATTTAAGAAACATCTTAGAGGATATTGTGTTCAAGAAAGGTGTCAATTTCTATTGACTAGGACTAATCTCTCTAGAGTTAAGGCTGAGTGTAGGTTTAAAAAAGAATATGATTGTCCATGGTTTGTGTATGCTAGCAAGAAGGAAGGTGAGAAGACTTTTGTGCTTAGGAAAATGAATTTGGAACACAAGTGTGAAGGGGATCACAAAAATAGGAATAGATCTGCTGATCCTCATTTTGTGAAGGATTTTGTTCTTGATCAGATGAAGAATAAGCCTAAAAAAGTTGTGCCAGACCCTTACAAAATCAAGGAAGACTTCTTAGCTGAAAAGAAGGTCAATATACCATATCAGTGTGCATGGAAGGCTAGGAATCTTGTTTTAGAGTCATTATATGGGAATTATAAAGAGAGTTACAATGAAGTACCAGCATTTTGCAAGATGTTTACTAAATGTAATGATGGGTCTGTGGCTAAGTTCACATTTGACACAGTGAATAACACATTTGAAAGTATGACACTCTCATTTGAACTTTCAATGAGGGGTTTTCGTTAGGGCTGCAGAGGTGTTATTGGATTTGATGTCTGCCATCTAACAGGAGAGTTTGGGGGAGTATTGATGGCTGCAACTGCACTTGATGGACATAATGGGTTAGTAATGTTGGGAATTATGATATGTAGAGCAGAAACTGAGAGAATTGGATAACTTTTTGAAACATTTGAAGGTCGCCATATTAGCACATCCGTGAAAGTTGCTTTCATTTCGGATAGACAAAAGGGGTTATTGGAAGCTGTTGCAATAGTATTCCCTGGACATCAACACGAATCTTGTTGGAGGTAAATTTCTTAGCACTAGTTTTATTAGTAGGTATGTTGAATGAAAATGCCTTATTTTATATTGCACTTGTGTTAACATGAATGCGCACATTTGTACAAAAATTTCAAGAAGTATTACAAGGGTCATGAAATACATTCTTCTTTGTGGAATCTTTGCCAAAAGCATACAAAGTTAGGCATTTTCGTGTTTGTTATGCATTGTTGTTATGTTTCATTTGCTTTGTTTTATTTGCATTGTGTTAACATGAATGCCTTGTTTTGCTTTATTTGTTGTGCATTTCAGGAACATTTGGACAACATTGTGAAAGAGAATGAGGCAGCTGGTAAATACTTGGATAAAGAAGATCCTTCTACATGGTCCAGGGCCTTTTTAACCTATTCACTGCTGTGAACATATGAATAACAATTTTTCGAGAGTCCTTTAATAATATGATCTCAAAGATGAGGAATAAACCAATAATCATGATAGGCATAATGTATGCTAACTTAGTGATGGGTACTTGGTACAAAAGGAGGACCGAATCGACATCATGGGTAGATGGCACTTTGGTTCCGTGCTATTAAGTTACTTAATAAAATGCTTTTGTTTGTAACCGATTATCGTGTTGACCCCTCGTGTGGGTAGAGTTATATATGGTGACTAGTCCAAGAACTACGTGTTCACGGTGAACATCCTTGCCAAAACTTGCTCTGTTTGCAGTGGCGGTTGAGAGGGGTTCCCACAATATGCATGCGGTGGCGGCATTGCGGGGCTATAAGGCCACAATGGAGAAAGTAAGACTTCTTTACTAACTCTTGTGACTTTGCCCTTTTTATTTATTTTACATTACTAGCACTAACCTTTTAATACCGGGTTTGAGCAGTGTGCAGTTGATTATTATTCAATGAAAACTACAAGGCCACCTATGCACCAACTTTTGTACCACTAGATGATAAAAGTGAATGGGTAGAGGTACTTTTGTATTTATATTGGGCCCTTTTATATTTATAATCTCAATTGCATTGATGCAAGTGCATTTTGTTTTCTATACTCTTTATCTAGGGTTTCATAAGTTCTATATATTTAGGGTTTCATAACTTGCTAACTATTTGCCCTATCTCTTTTCTCTTTCTTGTTGCAGCCAAAAATGAAGAAGAAGATCTTAAACCCTCCTCGCATTAGGAAGCCAGAAGACCTAAAAGCAAGAGGGTTAGAAGTTATGATGAACCTCGTGTGGAGAAGAGGAAAAGGAGGTGTGGGAAATGTGGAGAGATCACTAATCACAACAAAAGAACATGTGCTGGTGGTGAAGTTGGATCTAATTCAAATGCAAAGAGGCAAAGGACTGAATGTGATGCAGAGACCTTCACCTTCACCAACACACAGACAAGTACCAAAGTGAAGGGTGCACTAAGTCAAACAAGAGGAAGAGAACCGCATCATTTGTAGGTGAATATTCTACAAGACCTAATGATGAGATAGCTCCTGTCTTGCTCCGGCTTCTGAGGACCTAGCATGAGTCGAAACTTTTTGCAATTGGAGTGCCTGTCTCAAAATATAAAACAAGGAATGAGAAAATGGAAAGTCTAAGAAGAAATGATAGATTGTTAGGCCCTAGATTGTTTTGTTATTTGTTATTTCTTTTCTTTTTAGTGTTTCACTGTCAATGTTTAAGAAGACTGAGTAGAAATCAGACATGTGTTTGCAGTCATTTGCTTTTGTTTTTGCAGACTTTTTAAGACTTAATTATAAATGAAAAAATTGTTTATTAGTACATTTGCAGGTTACATTTTCAGATTGTTAAGTTCCTTGCATATGGCATTAAGTTGTAAACTTGAATGCATAATTCTGTTTTTGGCAGCAATGAAGACTTCATCAGAAATCCACTTAAAACCATCACATTTTGTACAAGTGAGGTATGCTATGTTCTTGTTGTGTTCATTCTTGCAAAGTTTCATCTCCATCTTTGACTTGCAGTGATCTTTGTTGCAACTTTGATTTTGCAGTGGGCAGTTTGAAGAGGTGACCGACTTCTCACATGGGCATAACAACCATTCTCTCTTGGGTAATTTCACCATCTTGCATTTGACAGGATCCATGGCATCGTCAAACCATTCAAAGTACTCACGGGTTGGAATTGAACACTTCAAAAACATTTTTTCCATTTGTTTCTTGGGTTTTTGAGCATAATAATTGCCTGATACCATTACATGGTATGTATTTGCACCTGGAATAAATCCAGGGACAGACCTTTGGATCATGGCTTCCATGTTCACAGATAGAACATAAAGTTAAGGTTTTTTTGGGTCTTACCTTGTTACTGCTGCTGCTACTGCTATCTGGAGAAGTTGTAAAACTTTGGCTGCTCATGTCTTTATATTTTGAGGAATTTTTTTTTTGAGATATTTGGTAGCATGAGAACTAGGGTTCTTCTCTGCAATTTATACAGAAGTTGAAGAAGAAGACCACACTGAGGATGAAATCTGGTCCCTTGATTTTTTGTGGTAGATTTGATGACACGTGTCAATCCGACCGTTACATGGCATCACGTGAAAACGTGTTATGAGTTGCCGAGTTGAGTTGATCTGTTTTATACGAACTCAGAGAGTCACTCATTCGAGGGTTTAAGCGTCTTTTTTACTAAGGACGTTATGTGACACGTGTACAAATAACGACAGTTAGCCGTTTTTGAAAAAAACGGGACGAGAAAAATGTCAATATCGGCCACTTTATATAAACATTTGAAAAAGCGGATTACTTTATGAAATACATTTCAAAAGCATGGACACTTTGTTAAAAAGCCCAAATATAAAACAAAAATAAAAGAAAAATCCTAAAAGGAAGGGAAGTTCTATGCAAGCACAAACAAGGCTGACTCCACCACAACAAACCTAATGATATCTAGCAAACAAAAAGCATGATGGCTCCACTTAGATTGTTTTCTAGAACTGACTTCTAATCGTCCGAAAGGGAATTCGTTACAATTTAAGCAAGCCCTCGGGATCAATCCGAGTCAAAGTAAGTTGAATCAAGGCGAGGAAGCTCCCGTGGAGCTTTGATACCCAAGGCCTTACCGCTATTACAAGGCGGCGCAGTCACGCATTCAACTTCCACAAAAACCATCATGAACCAAAGTATGCTAAAAGAGTAACCAATATTTTTCGGAGAAGACTTTCCTATTAAGCTCGTTACCCTATAGGTCTCGTTCTATTCCAGATTTTAAGGCTTAGGTTCGCGTTAAGTATTGTTTTCCTAAGGCGGGCAAGAAGAGAACGGTGATGAAATCCGAACCCTTATCTTATATGGCCAGTCCTTGCCCTTTACTAGGAATTTAAAACAACCCCGTTTTCAAGTCCTCAACATATATTCACACGAAGGAAGACGGTAACTCGCTAGCGGGGATTCGCGCGAGTGTTTCGACAAACTTACCTCCGTACCCGGGCCCAGGGGATGAACCGTTGTAGTCGACTGGGCCACGACTCCTATGTCATGTACGAACCCGAGGGCCGAGGTGATATCGTAATCACACCGTCCTTCTCTGCAAACGGTTTGATATTTAATACTACCCTTCCGTAGGGTTTAAAAAATAAGGAATGTCCGAATGTCCAAGTGTTCAAGTCCAAAAAGGTAAAAGTGCAAAAGAAAATAAAAGTCTAAAAAATAAAAATGCCTCTCTTTTTTTTTTTCTCTCTTTTATAAAATATTAAAAAAAAAATCTTCTTCTTTTGCTCCTTTCGCTTTGTCTTTAACTCCAAATCTTTAAGTATCCACCAAAAGCTTTGGCAAATATTTCTTTTCGCTCCAAATCCCAAAATCTCGAAAGGAAAAGACAAAAACCCAAAAACGTAAAGAAGAGCAAATAAATAAAAACCTAAAAGAAAATCTAAAAACTCTAGCCTAAAGACAAGTCCGCGTCGCGCGGCGCAAAAATTGATGTGACTCAATAATGTTGTAGTAATAAGGTTCGTTCGGACTTGTGAAAGCAAAAGATTTTAGACTTATAAAAATTAATAATAGAGAAAAAATTAACACAAAATTGTTTCAAGATATGAGAGAATAACAAGACACCGACTCCACTATAACACATGAATGAAATAATGTCAAATAACCCAAAACTCTAATTATCTTTAAATCCCTTGTTTCTTAATTCACAAATAATCAGGCAAATTCCCAAAAATTAATTGTATCCCTAAGCATAGATTATCTTAATACAAAGCATAACCTATCTAATTGAATCACAACTAATGAAAAGAATTTTGCTTGAACAATTTAAAATCTGCAAAGCATTGATTGAGTGAATTATGAATTATAAATTATAAATTAAGAAAAAATAAAATGGTTACCGCTTATTCATGCGTAAATAGCTTCCTCATTGCCTTGGTTGTGGGAGAATTAGCCGCTCATCATGTTGGAAACACGCTCAAA
Organism: Papaver armeniacum; assembly: GCA_023531295.1. NCBI lineage: Eukaryota > Viridiplantae > Streptophyta > Magnoliopsida > Ranunculales > Papaveraceae > Papaver > Papaver armeniacum. Next base: position 28,081 of record JAJJWW010011377.1, on the reverse strand, counting down.
ATTTGATTTCATTTATGCTCAAAGGGTTACAAATGATGAATAAGGGAGAATTATAATGAAAACCTGACTTGCAACGCTTATAATCTTACAAAAGCCAAGTTCTGAGAAACGATAATGAGAAGCGTGCGTTCTGTAACTTTGAGACCCACGGTTTGGTGTCGTTGTCATCGTTGAAAAGACCACCGCCTTGGCAAGTCATTTCTTCACGTTCTTGAGGAGCCTAGCAATGGCAGTTAGAATTTCTCCAAGCTTGATTTCTTGACTTTTCGGCCTCTGTAACTCTCCCAATCTCTCTGTCCCTCTTCTATGACCTCACAGCACCTTTTATAGCCTCTCATGCACGAATTATCTCCTCCATAACTCCTCAAATTCTCTCATTATACGGCTTTGAAAAAAATATTCTCGGGAATATTTTATGTCCATTTTTTTGCTTCTACACGGCTTCCGGATGGTGTAATTATTCCTTACTTAACTCCAACACGCTTTCCGACGTGACCAAACCGCAGCAAAGACTCGTCAAAACACGCTGTAATCCCGTGTTTTTTCTTCCGGCGTGTGTTGCTGTGAACTTCAATCTCACGATGCAGCCAATTCTAACCGAACCAAGAGACCATACCAGCCCTGTTAGGCTCTAACAGGGTATCTCTATCAATCTCAGCCATTGAGTCTCCTCCTAACTCGTCCAAAAATCAAACCAAAAATTTACGCGGTGAAGAACAATAATTTCCGCCAAAAACCAAAATTTGAAATGGAGAGGATGAAGTGCCTGATCCAAAACATGGGCGCAACTTTATCCCGGGTGCACGGGGTGCCCTTATCCAAAATGAGGGTGCCTTTATCACTTTTCTCAAGGGGTGTTAAACAACTTTTTCGAGCCCAATTTTCCAAAAATACCTAAATATACATAAAAAACACAATATTAGTACAAGAATCGAGTTCCAACAACCATCGAGAACAATTGGACACAAAATGTGTCTATCAGTTGACCACTCTGCAGACTTGGAGGATCTTGATTTAGGCCTCTCTTGTCATGAATACCCTTGGGCTTGTCGTTTGGGACTCGTGAGGTTTTCTCTCCTCAATTATCGGAATGTTGGTGGTTTCTGGTGCGGAAAGAATTCGTGGTCCTTTTATGCGAGGATATGGAAAACATACGGCCATATCGCTACCAGGAGCGTAGTGAAGTGATGTTCGTCGCCTTGGTTTCCGTAGTGAACCCGTCTTTTGCCGATGATTGAGATGGAGAATGTGTCCATCCGTCTTCAACTGTGAGTCGGCCATTCAAAGGTGGGAGAATATGGTGTCCACCAGTGAATCCTTGGAGTTTAATATCAGCTGGTTGCGGTATCGTCTCAATATTGTGAAGGTCGACAGAGTTTGGTATTCTTCTTTGGTGTGGTTCACGCCACAAAAGCCATCTTTGGAAGAGGAGGAAGTTTTGGCCCAGGTCTCGGAGGATTGAAGAGTTAACTCGAGACTTGAAGAGTAGGACCGAAGATATCATGGTCGATTGAAGATGATATTTTGTAAGGATTATAATTTACTAGATGGACTTTTTTTTATTTGCATCATGAGATTTAAAGGCTCTCTTTTTTTTTTTTTTTTTGAAGAAATAAAGAGATTCTAAGAATCCAAGATTGTATTGAAATTCGATAATTGGAAAGAAAGAAAGTAAAAGCGAGAGAGAGTGCACGGACGTTCACACTTTTGATGTAGCATGTTGTAAGGAAAAGGTTAGGCGTAGTATGCCTTAAGCCACTTTCCGATGACCGCCTCTAGCTTTCCCCATCTTCTTTGATAATCTTGTAGTAACTAACTGTTATATGCTTTAGTGATTATGTACGGCCCTTCCCATTTGGGAAAACTTCGGTGCCGATGCATCTTCTTTGGATGTGTTTGCGATTTTTAGCACCGTCTCCTTCCTTGAAAACCACGGGTTTTACATGGTCATTGTGCCTGGAAATCTGTTTCGTATGCTTGTGCATGTTCCTCTGCCCGGGATCTTCTGGAGTCCATAGTATCTAGTTCCGCACCTGAATTGAGATGAATTCCAGTGATTCAAAACCCTGGACGTGATCTTGATTTCGCGGGGAATCCGCTGTAAAACGGGAGGAGTAAGGAGACATGCCAGTGGAGCTTCTAGGAGATGTTTCAAAGTACGCCAGTGCCATTGGCAATTGCTTCGTGCCGGTCTGGATTGTCGTGTCTTGTCCATTTGAGATCGGATCTTGTTGGTACTTTCGGCTTGCCGTTTCCACAGGGATAATAGACGGTAGAAGACTTGTTTGATTCCGTACCTCTCAAGCAGTTCCTGCTTGCTTGTTAGCAAAAGGCGTGCGTTGTCGAAGTGATGATGTGTTTAGGTACACCAAAACGGCGGATGATGTGTTGCTTGATGAATGCCGATTGTGGCTCCAAAGTGGTTCCTTTCGAGCGGGACAGCTTCAACCCACTTGGTAAAGTACTCGGTCACGGTTATTATGTACTCATGCAGTTTTGAGGACGGTGGGTTGATCTTCCCAATGATGTCGAGTCCCAGGCGCAAAAGGGCCACGGGCTACTTATCGCGTGCAAGGGTGTTGGAGGAGCGTGGATGAGGTTTCCGTGAATGCATTCTCGGCATTTCGAACGGCAAGTAGCTTGCGTCGTCTTCCATGGTTGGCCGTAGTACCTCTCGTGTATCTGCAGGAATAGTTTGTTTCCCTTGGTGTTCGCCTTCGTGCATTTCTCTTAACATGAGCCGGGATTTATCCGCTCAAACACCAGTAGACTTCTCAGAAACTCTTGCGATATAAAACTCCATCATGGAACACGAATCTTTTGGACTTTTGTTTTAGCTTGGACGCATCCTCTTTGTCGCAGGAAGAATGCCGTCGTGAAGGAAAACGATGTACGGCTCCTTGATCCCAGTGTGACTGATGTTGAGGACTTGTGTCTGACATGGGGGCGCCTGGCAATTTGGGCACGCTTTTTGGAGTAATCGGGATTGGGTTTCCATCTCCGGCCAATAGTATCCAAGTCGCTGTAAACGACGGTAGAGGGTTACTACTGATGTTATTCCACAGACTTCGGTATGAACATGTTCAAGTTGTTGTTGTGCTTCCTCTCTTTTCCGAGACACCTTGAGAGAGAGTCATCTGGATTTCGATGATACAAAACACCTTGAAGCATAAAGAAATTCCGCAAAGTCTTGAGGTCGACCTTCCCCTGGAAGAGTGAGTTGTTGAGTTCTTGAATGATAGGAGTTCTCCAAATCATCTTCGGCTTTTTCAGTTGTGAAAGCCACGTTGAAGCTATGGTTCGCCGTTTTACTATCATGGTTTTCGGCTCCTTCGAATCAGCTTTGATGCTAGTGTAGCTAAGCGATCGGCATGCTTGTTCGATGCGGCGGCCGACATGTGTGATGGTTGCTTCGAAAAATAATTTAGTAGTTTTGTGCTTGACCACGTATGGTGCCAGCCGTCGTTCTTTCAATGCATAAATCCCGTTTACAGTTGATGAGTAATTTGGAATCTCCTCTTATCTCCAAACGCGTGGCCCCGCTTTGTTTAGCTAGTGATAGTCCAATGAGGAAGGCTTCATATTCAGGTGAGTTATTGGTGCATTGAAAGTCTAGCTTGAAAGAGTGCGAGAAGACTTCTCCGGAGGAGATACTAGTACAACACCCGCTCCTCCGTATTAGTGTTGGGGGTGGAAGAGCCGTCGAAGAACAGCGACCATGTTTCTTCTTTGACTAAGAAGATATCTGGAAGGTCTCCCGGAGATCTTCTCGTAATCTGTGGTGTTTTCTCCCGGGAATGCTTTTACAACGGGTGTCTGCAATAACTTGTCCTTTTATGGCCCTTGGGGAAAGCGCGCCGTTATGTCGAACTCGACAGTGCAGGAGCCATTTAGCCTCCCTATCGGGCGAGGTTTTCGAGAGGAGAAACTTTACAGGGTATGATTTGGATACTAACACCACTTTGTTGGAGAGGAGGTAGTGCCTGAACTTCTGGATGGAATAAATTAGTGCTAAACACGCCTTTTCCGCCTTGGGGTATCTCGAGTTCAGCATCTCTCAACGTTCGGCGAAGTAGTATATGGGATATTCCATTCCTTTGTCGTCCTCTTGGGCGAGGAGAGCTCCGATGATGTATCGTTAAAGGGCCGTGTAAAGACATAGTGGTTTCCCTTGTATAGGAGGCTTCATGACGGTTGGGGAGGACAAGATTTCTTTGGATCTTCTGCACGCTTTTTGTTTGAGACGTAGTCCATGTGAAATTCGCTCCTTTTTTAAGAGGGGTAAACGTAGTGGTGAGCCTGTAAGCCCCGGTATGAAGCGAAGAATGTAGTTTACCTTGCCCATGAAACCCGGAGCTCCTTTACGGTTCGTGGTGGCGGCGTCATGAGGATAGCTTGCGTTTTGACTGGATCAACTTTTATTCCTGCGGCCGTTATTTGGAATCCCAAGAATTTCCCCAAGAGACACCAAAGGCGCATTTCAAAGGATTCATCTTCAACTTGTATTCATGACATCTTTCGAACACTTGTCGCAGTAAGTTTTTCGGATGATCCGCTGAGTCTTCGATTTAACCACCACATCATCTACGTAATCTTCGACTTGCTTGTGCATCATATCGTGGAAGATGGTAGTCATGGCGCGTTGGTAAGTAGCGCTAGCGTTCTTTCGACCGAAAAGGCATTACGGTGTAATAGAAGTTTCCGAGAGGGGTTCGGGCTTGCCTTACTCGCGTCGTGCTCATACATCTTTATCCGGTTGTAGCCGCTATATCCATCCATGAAAGAGAACATACCATGCCCACTGGTAGCATCTACCAGCATGTCGATGTTAGGGAGCGGGAAATCGTCTTTAGGGCAGCACTTGTTCAGATCTCTGAAATCGACACAACATCTGATCTGACCATTCTTCTTTTTAACGGGAACGATATTGGCCAACCAAGTAGGATGGTGAATAGGTTTGACAAAACCAGCAACTAAAAATTACCTCCGCCTTGATTTGTTCTTCTACGTCGTGTCCAATTATCCGGGAGGCCGTTTGACTGGGTTTGGATCCGGGTATCACGTGCGGATGGTGGGTGAACAGTTTTCCATCCAAGCCGGGCATTTCTTCGTAAGTCCATGCGAAGACGTCACGGTATTCTTTGAGTAGGTCGAATAGCTTTGAGTGTTCCGCAGGATGTAGAGTCGAACCGATCGGAATGGGTCGCGGAAATTCCTCATTCCTATATTGACAGTTTTCGAGTTGGTCGGTGGTTAAGTCGGTCCCATCTTGCAGCTTCCGAGGGCGTCTGAACTTCCTCCCGATTATTGTGAAAACATTTTTCGGAGTGAGAGACCGGGTCATGGTCTCCCCTTCTAATTGCTAACAACGATGATAATGTGTGAGTTTTCCCCTTTGCTTCGTCTGCGGTAAGGGTGCACTCTCGCTTAGTGCGGGCACGAGTTACGCCCGGCGGGAGACCGGCGGGTCCTCCTTCCGAGGAGACGACGGAAGGGCGGTCTCCTTTGCGGGGTATCTCCGGTTTGTCGCTATCTCCAGTGATGTCCACTTTGGTAGTAGAAAACGTGAATCTTAGTCGCCACGCCTTTTGAACCCTCCTTCGGCCCATGTGCTTCTACGTAGTAGGCCCGGGTGCATAGGGGGACGATGACGTGGGGATGCGGATAACTTCTCCGTTCGATCTTTTTTTGAGGCATTGGTGGTATGTTGTCAAGGACGATTTTGAGATTGTGCAGCCACGGCCTTCCCGGTATCATATGGTAGTCTGGTTCTTTTTCAATCACTTCAAACTTCACGCTTGATTGGATTGGCCCCACTTGACTCCAAGTTGATGTGGCCGTATGTGCTAGTTTGGTTGCCTTGAAATCACTCATCATAGTGGGTTGTCGTACGATCTCGTTAGGTCGCACCTCGAAGCTTTAAGTGTCTTGAGAGTGATGACATTGGAAGATGCACCCGTGTCAATGAGCGCTCTTGAAACTCTATGCTCCTGACGAGAGACGTAACATGCAAGGCCGGTTGTGACCGTCTTCTACCATCATGTCGTCATCGGTGAAAACAATATTGTTGGCGGATCTTCCGGATCCTTGAGTCCCAGTGGGTGCGAGGAACTAGTGATGCGTTCGGTGCTATTCGGTTGATAGCAGGAGAATGTTTTTTATTATTTGGTCCTTGGAGAGGTGCAGCAATTCACATAAGTTTTCTACCAACATGGTCGCCTCCCCGTCCGCTGGCTTCCAATCGACGAAACTGTTGACTTGAGAATGCTCATTCGGGATGTTAGTCCCCTGCTCTTGATCTCTGGGAACATGAATCACTTAGCTCCGATGTTAGATTGATGAGGAAGTCAAGTATGCGTTAATCGCATCCTTCATTAGGTCCATGTTTTTAGCGTGGATCTCCCGAGCACGCATCAGTCAACTATCTTGGGACCTCTTCATTGGTCGTATTGCTTCCGAAATTGAGGAGTTATCATGACCTTGAGCGGGATCAATGTTTGTAGAGATCGCCTGATAGCAGACCATGCTTGCGCGAAATTTGAGGACGGAAGCTAGAATTTGATATTGTAACCAAAAGATCAATCCTCCCAATGGTCGCCAATTGTTTATGGGTAAAAAATCGTTTCTATAGATTTCGGTAAATTCGGTAGGTGAGTGAGAAACTGGTTCAAACCCTAAACAAATGTGCTGCACGTGAGCACTTTATAGATTCGAGAGATCAATATGTACAAGTCCGGCCTAAACCAAGAAATGACGTTCCAGGACTTGCTTCGGTCACAAAGTGGAGGAGAAAGGGTTGATTTGGGGAGGGAAGCAAAGAAAGGTGTTGAGACCGAAATAGTGGGAGAGTAGTGTCTCGACTTGTATCGAAAGTGAAAGCTTAGGAGGCTTGCAAGAGATGAAAGCTTTTGGATAGCTTGCAAAGTTGCCTTTTCGAGAGTGTTGTATTTTTCTCCCACAAGAGACTTGTTGTCCGTGGAAATAGGTAAGACCTATTTATACAAGTCGAGATTGAAACATACCTCGGCCTCATGAAGGAAGAGAGTAAAGGGTGAAATAATGGGAGGAGGTGGTAACCGCATGGTGTTAATGGGTGAAAACGTTTTCACCATTATTTCCTCTTTTATTTGACCGCTTTATTCCTATTCACGCTTTCTTAATGTGAGCGTAGTGTACGCTGCATCTTTGTGACCGCCAAACAAAACCCTAGAAAGCATCCCCCGTTTGTGTTGATATCTCGAGTGTTGGTTGCACCTTGAGTGCAAGTGGCTCTGCTAGTGGCGCGTGTGGCATGTGCCATTGGCATGTGCGGAATGCCCTTGTTGCGTCGTACTGCCAGTGCAAGTGACAATGCCAGAGCCGCTAGTGGCGCGCGTGGCATGTGTGGAACACCTTGGTGGTAGGTTGTACGTTGAGTGTAGGTGGCAATGCCAGAGCTGCTAGTGGCGTGTGTGGCATGTGCCAATGGCATGTGCGGAATGCCTTGGTGGTAGGTTGCATGGTTTGCGAGTTAGGCTACCAACGTGGGTTTTGGCATGCCAACGGCGCGTGCGACAAGTTGGCCTAAGTTGCACGGCTTGAAAGTTAGGCTACGGCGTGCATTAGGGGCACGGCTAGGTGATGAAGGCTACCAATGAGCGTGTTGGCATGTGCCAATAGCATGCATGGCCGTTTAGGGTCGTGGCTTTGGTAGGAAAAGCTACCAAATGAGCGTGTTGGCATGTGCCAATGGCGTGCGTGGCCGTTAGGGCTGTGGCCTTGGTAGGAAAAAGCTACCCGGCGAGCGTGTTGGCATGTGCCAATGGCATGCGTGGGTCAGTGGGTCATAGTAGGAAAAGATACCAGCGAGCGTGTTGGCATGTGCCAATGGCATGCGTGGCCGTTTAGGGTCGTGGCCTTGGTGGGAAAAGCTACCAGCGAGCGTGTTGGCATGTGCCAATGGCGTGCGTGGCCGTTAGGGCCGTGTGATAGGTGTAGAATACACCGTATGTATTATTTAGTATTTATGCTTTTTGGTGAGTTTTCTTGTAAATTATGTATCTTATGTTTTACTTTTGAGTTTATTAGGGTAATGGAGTCATTTGGAGCAAAAAGAAGTGAGAATAGGCTACAAAAGTAAGTCACAAGTGGAGGAAGGCCAAAGACCAATTGGAACTCGTTCAAATGCAAGATTTCTTTTTCATTGTGTAGAGGATGAGAAGATGAAGACAATGGCGAAAGAACGGAGTCATTCGAGTTCAGATATGTAGGTTACTATAGCAAAACAAGAAACTTTGAGTCAAAGGGCGAAATTGTCATCTCGCTGTGCAAGTGATATACGGAGCTGACCTGGAGAGTTAAGGGACAACTTTCTTTGGAGAGGTATTAAATGATAGCCACTATGTTATGGGGGCATCCATTGGTACCCTTATCCGATGCTGGATGGGTGGCGTTATCCAACCCTGCCATTACAACCCTGACTGATTCTCTTCTTCTCATTTTCATTTAAATTCAATGCGTTTCACCTGAAATTAAGAACATGGTGATGTCTCGCTTAATTCGAGAGATCGGAAGTGAGAGCCGAAATGAGAAGAGAGAAAAAATTAGCCGCCGCTCCGTCTCTGGTTCGAGAATTGGATATGTTGATATCGATCTCAGTAGATCGATCGAAAGAGGTAAGGGTTTGATGGACGAATTAGAGTTTGATACTCAACTGAGATGGGGATTGAGTAGGGGTTTACCCGAGATTGAAAGTCGAGATGTGTGCTGGAGGATTCGACATCAGGGCTGCTGTTGATTGAAGAAGAGAAATCGAGGATTATGAAGAATGGATGTTGATTGAAGAAAAGGAATCGAGAAGAAATTTAGATAAGAGGCTTAGGGTTTTGCTGTATTTTTCAAGCTCACATCTCAGGAAGTTGATAGAAGGAATAAGCAGATTGATGGTGATTTGGGGTTGCCAACAAAACAAGGAAACTTAATTCGAATTGGAGTTAAAGGATTATGAAATGGAAATAGATAGAAGCCTGGGTATTCTTGGATGAGTTGGTTTGCCGTGGAATGGAGTATGTGTTCTTGGGCTCAAAACTATGAGGAAGATGATGGCACTGGTTGAGTTCAAGTGAGTGTCTCTGACTTCGTGCTGGTTTTGACCCGATTGAAGTCAGAGATATGCGCTCCGGTGATGAGCCGTGTCAGTTACTGTATAGGGTTAGAAGCAGTTAAGTTGAGCCGGGTAGATGATGTTGGATGAATCATGGTCGAGAATTTGTGGCATGGGTATTGATGATGAACATTGAGGCTCAGAAGGTTGGATTTCAATTCAAATCAAGTTAAAGGAGCTAATGGTGCTCAGTAGCTTGGTGATATATGGCAAGTAATAAACATGGATGTCAGAAATGATGGAAATGTCCGTGTCGTGGTGTTGCGCCGGCTTAGCCTGGGTGGTGTTGATGGGAGCTGCAGTTGAGAAGAGATGAGAGTAAGGCATTGACAGTGGTGTTGAGGCAAAGGAGTCGGGCCTCGGGGTTGAATGCCAAATAGTGCGCTTTGGGTGCACTTAGCAGAGGAGAAGCGAGTGTGGAATGGTAATTCAGCTAGGGTTGTAGGTGTTGGAGCCAAGACCTTGAAACCGTGAATAAGAGCTGTGGGTCATTTAGTTTGGGCCAGAGTGAGCATTCAAGATGGTTGATTATGTGGAAGTTGGAATGGTTGTCACAAGGAATTGAAGCTTAGGAGTGAGATGAGTTCTATTGAAATGTATAGGAAGATGGCAGCAGAGATGTTGTGCTGGTCAGAATGGCAAAGAGACATGGTTGAAGTCAGTTTTAGCAAATTGGGGATAAAGAGTTTGATTTTGTAATGTGTCGGTCGAGTTGATCAGCCGTAAATGCGCTTGAGATGGAGATTGTACGCCAGGATTATGACCGATGGGTTCCGTGCTCCTGGATGGAAGCAAAGGTAATCGGTGAAGCACATGAGAAGTCATACGGTTGAGATGCATAGCCACAGGTATCGGATACGTAGTCATTTACCGCTGCTGAGTGACGGGAACGGGAGTAAAGAAGGCTTAAGTTAATGTTGGTCCGAACTCGGTGGTAATTGGCCGGGCCAAAGCACAGTGGCATGAACTTGAGCTTTGAGTCGACAAGATATAGGGGCAGGGTGAAATGAGAGGAAAGATTGCAAGGGTCATGGCACTAGAAATGGAATCTCTCGAGCTGGTGTACAATGGCCTCGAGATGAACGAATTGGCAGGATCTGTGGGATATTGAGCAAAGGTTTGTTCTGGCAGTTATGAAGATGAAAGGAATTCCTGTGGTTGTGTTTTGTTGGGGCTTAACCATCTTGGCCGATCATGGCCGATGCACAATCATCGTATAGGCCACAAGCATATGGCTCGTGCAAGGTTGCAATGGCCTTGGCAAGACCGGGTCTCGACTCATGACCTCGACTCGGCTCCGATTTCTCCCGACTCGGTGATTGACCGAGTTGACTCGCCGATCCGACCCATTGACCCGCTTTCGACTCGTTGACCTATGACCTAAGGATTCTGCTTGGCCACCGGAGTCAGTTTTCCCATGACTTTCCTACTGGGATTTCCTACCACAATACCAGACTTCCTATGACCGCCGGGGCGTATTTTCACGGCTTTCTCATCCTTGTGGGCTTGGTGGATTCTCACCTAATGGACTTTTAAAGACTAGACCTAACTTTGTAAGTTGGAGAAAGCTATAAAAGGGAAGGTTCTCTACAACATACTCATATCTTTTTCTTGGAATTTTGGAGAGCCACTTTTTGTTTACGCTTCTAGGTTTGGTTTTGTTCTTCTTCTTCCTTGTTTTATTATTGAATATTGATGATGATGAACTCCATAGCTATGAGTAGCTAAACATCTTATTGGTTATGGATAAAAGTTGATTTCTCAACATGCTTTTGATTCAATGAATTAGTTTTGTCTCAAGAATTATTGTTTTTGATTCACAATTAATATTGTTATAAGATTTGAAAACTTGTTAGGTTGGAGTCCTAATCAACTGATTTGCGTTCATCTCTAGAGAGCTATATTAGGGTTTTCAACCACGAAAAACGTTGTTTATCCCCGATTCTAAGTAGACAATCAGATTAATGCTTATAGTGATATATCCTATTAGTCACAAGTGAATCATAACTTTTGTTAAAACGCTTAGTGCTTTTACACATCTGCTTGTATTGATGAGTCTTATTCCATAAATCTTAATGCTTTTAGGGAGTTAAACTTAATTGTGCTTTTACACTTTAGGTTGCTTTGACGAAGAATTCTACATATGCATCTTTTTAATGTGGTTGTGATGAAAACAGGAATTAATGGGTTATACTTGCGATCAAGATATCCTAGGACTTTTTAATAAATACTTAGATTAAATACCAATTCTAATCATTGATGAAAATACATGTTTGTGAATGATACTATCCTTGACCAATATTCTCTCCTTATTGATAATTCCAATTATTTACTTTGCTTTTAATTACTTTTACTTGCTTAAATACAACAAACATACCTTGGGTTAATCTAGAAACTGAAAGTTTATAACAACAAACGCCTCCCTGTGGATACGAACTCCTTCTTATCGAATACTATATTTATATTTAGTTGATTGGGAAAGTGAAATTATATTTGACGGATTGACAACCGACCACCGTGGCCTTGGTAGAAAAGCTACAAATGAAAGCCATTGGCATGTGCCAATGGCGTGGCTGGGTCAAGTAGGGGCCGGCCTTAGTAGGAAAAGCTACCGAGCGTGTTGGCATGTGCCAATGGCGTGCGTCGCAAGTAGGGTCGTGGTCCTTGGTAGGAAAAGCTACTAAATGAGCGTGTTGGCATGTGCCAATGGCATGCGTGGGTCATAGCTACGGCCTTGGTAGGAAAAGCTACCAATGAAATGGAAATGTGCCAATGGCATGCGTGGCTGTTAGGGACGGGCCTTGGTAGGAAAAAGCTACTGAATGATGCATGCTGGCATGTGCCAATGGCATGCGTGGTCATAGTGGCCGTGGCCTTGTAGGAAAAAGCTACCAGTGACGACATGTTGAGCATAAAGCAATGGCACGCATGGCTAATTTGGCCTAGGTTGCACGGTTTAAAGCCCTAGGTGCCAAGGTACTTTGGCATGGCGTGGCTAGGGCCAAGGTAAGGGTGTTTGGCATTTGGCGTGGCGTGACTAGGGCCAAGGTAGGGTGTTTGGCTTGGCGTGGCGTGACCAAAGGTAGCTAGGGCCAAGGCAGAGTATGTTTTGTATGGCGCACTAGTTCGGGTTATGTGGTCGGTATGATTTGCCATTGCCACAGGTGCGGCTAGCATGGCTGGTATGCTTCGCCGCTTTGGTATGGCTTTATGATTCTTGCCACCGCATAGATGCGCTAGCTTGGGCTAGGTGTATCGTACGATTTACCATTGGTACCCGAAAGGCTAGCATGGTTGGCATGCTTCTGCTGCTTAGTTATCGGGTATGGTTTGCCATTGGCATAGAGATGCGCCTAGCTCCGCTAGCGTGGTTTCCGGCATGATTTGCCATTGGCACCGAGGTGCGCTTAGCATGGCTGGCGCACGTTTCGCCACGGCAGGCTAATGGCATGGTCGCATTGGCATGTAGATGCCTAGCCCGCTAGGTGTGGTCGATATGATACGGCCATTGGTACCTGACAAAGCGGCTAGCATGGCTGGGTGCTGCCTTCTTCGCTACGCTTTGTATGGTCGGGTATGGTTTGCCATTGGCATGAGATGCCTAGCCCGGCCAGGTGTGGCTGTCATCGATTTGCCATTGGCACGGAGGTCGCGGCTAGCATGGTTGGTACATAATTGGCCAGCGTTTGGCTACTATCGGCTGTGGTTTGCCATTGGCATAGAGATGCGTCTAGTTCGGGCTAGGTGTGGCTGGCATGATTTTCATTGGTACGGAGGTGCGGCTAGCATGGTTGGGTGTGCTTCGGCGTTTGGTATGGTGGAATGGTTTTGCCATTGGCATCTGATCCCTAGGCCCGGGCCTTGTGTGGCTGGCATGATTTTTGCCATTGGAGATAGGAGGGGGAATTAGGTTCTCGCCGTTGTAACCCTAATTTGAAAAAATACCCCTATTAATTAATGACTACACGCATTAAATGTTCTAATAAATGTGTCATCATGACATTAGGTTATTTGGGGTTTTACACTTTTACCTTTGTTTTAAAAAACCACCATCAACACTGGATTTTTGTTTACATTGCCTTAAACGTGAAACCTGGATAAAAAGAAACTGCCACTTTGACTAAACCTAGTATTTCCTACGGTTGGTCAAAAACCCTCACAAATAGTCACTATTTGTGACGCCCCCAAAAACCCCTCACTAATAGGGATCTCGTTTTTTGTAGTGTGAGCTAAAATTTGGCATGTAAACCAAATTTGTTGGCTAGCATAAAACTTTATCTCATAGAAAAATATTCATTCTAACAACAACAATTCTAAATCCTTCACGTAAGAAAGACATTCTCCCTTGATCCAGAAATTATTATGACCAAAACCACCTCGTTTTCTAAAATCTTAGCTCAACCCTAAAAATTTCCATTTAACCTCAAATTTTAGCCCAAGACCCGCGACTTCCCAAGATCTAGATTAGATTTGAAACCTTGACTCAAAACTTACTACCGCGACCTAAATCCATACGTTGTAACGCAAACTCAGCCACAAACTAAAAACCTACAAAATAACCCAATACATGTTGCAATTAACTAAAATTTCTATGGATCCTATATGCGACCTAACTCTTGTATTAGAGCACTCCTCGGTTGAACCCACCAAGCATTGGTATGTCAAGTTGGTTGTCATATTTCGTTCCAAAACCCAGTCGCTTAATAAGTAAACTAGAGTCAACTTCGTTAGGGTTAGACTAGGAACGATATGAATATTGTGTCAAGCTACCTCACGAAGATCCGAATATGGATTGAAGACAACGAAGACATTATGCTTCACTTGAGGTTAGTAACTGCATTTTGACTTGTTCCATTTATATCTTGTTTCTTCAAGTCTTTATTGGAAACAGAACATTCAAGTGTCAAGGAAGAATATACAAGTTGTTTTGCAACTTAAGTTTATTGAATTACTAAGTATAACGCTTATCTTTGAACTTCGTAATTGAGACATAGACATAATCTTTGTAATCTATTACTAGATTGTGTAATGAACTTATGGTTGATTTCATGCCTAGAAAAACTATGTTTGATTACATGAGTTTAAGGAAGTATACTTACGAACTTGTTTGATAGTTGAAAAAATTAAACGGATTGGTGGTCTGGTTTTATTGAAGATCCAAGATGTGACCGATCCCTACATATTTATCTTTTATATGGTAGAACTAATCACTACCTATATATTATTATAGTGTAGAACAAGTCCCAACCTATTTATGGAACTAAGGTAGAACAGATCCCTACCTATCTATCTTTTTAAGGTGTAACCGATTCCCCTCAAGAAAACCAACTTGGGTTTGCATAATAGGAAAGTTTAAGATGTCGGCATAATGGGTAATTTGAAATATGATAAAATCTTATCTTTTATTGTTCAAATATATCCTTGATACTCAAGGTATATTGTATATCTTTGAGAAATTTCGAATTTATTAATTACTTGCATCCAAACTACCTTGTCTATAATTAGAGAAGTTTGTTCAACTTACAAACTTATCATGAGCCGAAAACTTCCTCTTTGTTATTTAAATAGAGTTTAACTAAATAGAATTATTTGTAATTTATAATGGAGAGGAGATTAACCTAATTAGGGTGAAATCTCTTACGTCCACGTTTAAAGACTTCTTTAAGATCAAGAAACGTCTACGAGTATCGTTGGTGGGAAATTATAAGCGTATTGTTATTTTAGTTTTCTTTGATTTGATTGTGAACTAATGAGTCAGCTTATCTTCTATACAAGTTCTTGTTTGTTTCATGGTCCTTCTCTTATGATATAAGGCCACTCAAGACTTTGAAGATTTGACTACTACATCTAAGTGATTCTAGATCTGTAAGATAGATCTATTGATTTTCCATTGTTAACAGACTCCGTTTTGTGCGACAAATCAATAGAGGAACTGTTTTTTCAGGTGTTGTTACTTTGAAGATTAAATCAAAGACTAAATACTTTGAAGATTTGAAGACTTTGTTTTTTGTCCTGATCTTGGTGTGACTTTCTGCAACTTGATTGGAAACAGTTTATTTCGATAAACGCCGTCTTTTTGAGATCCAAGTTTTGTGATTCTTTCATTAACCTTGTAATCAAGATTGATTATTTCGGGTAGTCACTATCTTGATTGATCTCGTAACCAAGGAGATTCAGATCTGGTAACGGATAAAACCAAGATCATAAACTGGGATTTTATCATATTTCAGTGGTGTTGTGATTGGAAAGTGAGTTTGGTTAATAATAGTCTTGATCCTTTAAATGTTTGGAATATGGGATCCAAAGGGAAAATCCATGTCTTCCAGCTTGAAAGATTGGTAGTAGAAGTTATCAGAACCATTAAGAAGATCTACTAAATCTAGTCCTAAAGAGAAATATCTGTTATGCTAGGATATCTAGTAGTCTAACGCTCTGTTGAGAACTCAAATTCGTAGAGGTTGTCTAAATGTGAATCTCACTGAAGCTATAACTAGGGATTTTAGATTGCTTGGTCTCATCTAACCAAGTTGTAGGTTTACTTTTGTAGCGCCTTAATTATTTGAGCATTCAAAACTGACTAGGTCCTGGTTTTCTACAAGATTGTAGTTTTCTCATTATCAAAATTTTGGTGTGTTTTACTTTATTTACGATTATAATTGTCTTTAAATTATAATTAAATTATTTTCACTCGTGGATTTTATCACCTTGTTTAAGATAGTCTTTAATCTTTGCTTACCCTGAAGTTTTCAACGTGACCCAGAGCCTAAAATATGACCCAAAACTTACTATTGTGGGACTCGAAAAACCCCCGTCACCTCAAAAATATCTACCTAACTAAAAATGTACATCATGATCTCAAATATTCCACTATGAATGATAATATACTAAAACACCAAAATTTAGTTAATGTCCCTAAGTATCTTTGTTTCGCATTAGCTTCGTGAGCCAAACTAGTGTCATAAAACCCAAAATCTCCCACTAGTAGCCTAAAATGTACATCTTTACCAAAATATCACGTTTGTTACCCAAAAATTTAATCCCTAATCCAAATAAACATTTTAACCTAAAATCAGAAATAAAGTCTCGCTTATGACACAAAATATGACCTTGATACAATCAGCACATAAATCAAAAACCAAAGAAATGAGTAAAATTTGTATCAGAAGATTTGTCTTGTGACAAATGCAAGTATGAGTGTGAGTCCACTAAACATATCCTTCTTGAATGTCCATATGCCAAAGTTATTTGCCTATACCGCAGTTAGAATGACATACTTCTCTGAACAATATTTAATAATTGATAGATGCATGAAATTTAGATTAGGGGGCAGAAGTATTATTTCAATACCAAAGGTAAATGGTAACCCATAGCTATAGCGTGAGTCACCGTTGAGCCAATAGTCAAAGTTTCAAAGTCTCCTGTAAAGACTAAAAATGATAGAGAAATGGATGTTGCAAGGGATCTCTAAAGACAAATTCAATCCCCTTACTGCTAAAATACAAGCTTCAGTACTCATAGAAAAACTCAACTCTCATGGTAGAGGCTAATCCCTTGTCCCTAAGGCATCCACAACTACGATTTTACTATACGCCCCCGACACCGGTGATCGTGATGTTGTGACCTCAGAAACACATACCGACGATATACATATTGCTGATCACGTAGGGTTCTCTTAGAGCGGAAAACGTCCACGGCTGACTTCATGACCCAAAACATCCATGATTTGGTGATGTCTTCACGAAATACATACCGGGTTGTGATGCCAAGGATTCTTAGCATACATCCTCGCGAGATATTGTTGGTCCCGTAGGCTTTATAGATGCGTAAACATCCACAAATGTAGATTTATGACCTAAGAAAGTGAGAGACATTCTATGTCTCCTGTAAGAACAACTCACCCCATTTGAGATCAATGACTCGACTCTTATTATATCATCACGAGATACACCGGTCACGCCTACCTCTATGTCCTAACTCGACCCATCGAGGCTTCCTGTGATAATTTTTAGAACATCCCTAGGAGATACGCCCTCGGTTATTCTCGATTCGGGCCTTTTCGATGCACTTTGAACATCCTTTCAAGATACACTGGTCATGTCGGTCATACTATACAGACATAATTGACTCCAGCGATATCCATGATATGTTAATAAATATAAGTGGAGTCAAGGTATGATAGGAACGTGAATTAGTATCTCAAACATGTCCTAGATGACTACGAAGAGACTCAATTGCATGAGCTGAGCCTCAACCGATCTCATGTTAACCAAACCGCTGAACTCTGACCATCCTGAAAAGTCTCACAGGCATGAGACTCGTGCATAAGCCTCACGTTGGGCTTGTTAGAGCACTCGCCGGTCAAACTCGTAAGGCTGCTATCTCATGCTTGTTTGTCAAATTTAGTTGATCAAAAAATATAAACTTGATTTCTAGTCTACTTATATCTATGTCTTTGATTAGACAAAAGTGTGGTCGAGTTATTAGACTTCACTGCTCACCAATCAAGAAGAAGATCCACCGAAGATCTTGGAGGAACTTCATCAACAAAAGGTATATGGAGACTAAAACTTATCTATCACTCGAAGTCTATTTTATTCTATCTTCTAATGAGACTAAGTCGATATAGCTATATAAACTTTTACATTATACACATTTGATATTTCGAGCTCGAAGTTTATCTCGCTTATATATTTCTCAAATTATGTGTTGAAGCTTTTAGCTTTAGCTAAGTTCATCGTATTCTTGAAGACTTTAGTTGGAAACAATTTATTTATTGGAAACTAAATATTAAGTCAAAAGTGATCATGTGAAAATTACCTTTTGAACATCTTACGATTTGTAAAAGGCAATCATTTGATATTAAATTGGGAAGTTTCGTATTGATCGATTAATCACTTAAAAATTACTTAAAGCTAGTGGTATGTGTAAGATTACCATTGTTACCTTCCAAGGATTTTTCAATGATTAAATGACAGTTTTAGAACGATTACCATGTCCTGGATATAATATAGGGGTGTATACTTGCGTGCTAACTATGTAAGTCTAGTTCAGGTCCGAAGTATTGTTTTTGCGAACCGGTTTACCCGTGAAAAGGTCCTGAGATAAAGCTCTTTGATATATCAATCACGCTCACGGATTTATATCTCTGTGTTTAATTGTATTGAGAAAGAGATAAAGCTCTTTGATATATTTATTGATTGAGTCTCACCTTTAAGTTGGTTCTCCTTTAATTATATAGAGTTTAGTCCATACAGATTGCTGTAACGAAATATTGGGTGTGGTTGTTATACCCCGCGTTTTCAAGGCTCATTCCCTTTTTCAGCCTCAAAACACACTCATGTCTAGTAAAATGAACTCAACTGTGCATGTTTATCCAAAAGCGATAAAACCCTTAGAGCTCCTCATGCTCAACAAAGGGGACCTGGGAAATGACACACGACACCACGTGACCGGGTATTACCACCAAAGGAGGGGAGCTTCAATCTTAGCCCCTCTCACACTCCATACACGCGATCTTTGTGGTGTCTCATTGCCTTTCACGTGACACATCCTAGTCATGCCATGCTTATAAATCAAGAGAATATTTCATCCGGGCCAACTCTCGGCTATAAAGAATATTTCTCTCAACACATCATCACAAAGGTCGACCATTCACACAAAAATAGGAGGATATCAATTAAAGTTTTTTTCTGCGCCTATGTCTCGTGAGAAATACCTGGCCCTATTGCTCACCGTAAGAGAGTAAAGGCTGCGAATAAAGAGATAAACTCAAACCCATTTTTATCTTTATATATTCCTGAAGAGACTGTAAAAGTGCACCTCACGGCTAGTAATCCGTATCTTCACCGACTCCGAGATTAGAGAATCTAACCATAAAGTAGTCCCCATTTCTCCAAGCCAACACAAACTTTCATAAACTCTCGTAGCAATTCTTCTTCAAAATTCTAGAATTATCCGTTCTCTTCTTAATATGCATCTCTTCACCCGGCCCCTAAGATCTCATAAGGACCAAGCAAATTTTCAACGTCCAATGTGCGTGGTTTAAGGAGAAGAATATTCGTGATCAACCTCCCCAACTCATTTTCATAATCATATAATCTCACTTTTAGCCTCTCGCCGATTTTAGGTAACTATAATTGGATAAAAATTGTTTAATAATTTCAAGATGATAAAGTAGCTCATATGGCTTCTACAAATTTGGTTTCTTATGGATGGACAAATGCTCTTTGGTATTTGATAATATAACCTCCGTAATCCCTTTATCTAGCGATAACATTTAAGTTAGAAAGCTCTATAAAGCAGTCTCTTGTGAGACTATTATCGCACCTTTCTCAAGATAACCCTAAAATGGAGTCCATCCGATGAGATTTTATTAAATTCAATAGTGATGCCTCTTTCTTTCATGTACCACTTCATCTCAAAGTTCAAACTAATCTATCCAGGGCAATCCAAAGAAAAAGTTCAATGGGGGTACAATCTATTTTTGTAGGACATAAATAAAAATGTATACTGAACCTGGAAATATGCCATGTTTAAAGATCATTTCCTAATTCCTAAACTAATAATAAGGTTCATATCCTCTAGCTGGCAAATGCTTGATAAATCTTCCCTCAAGTTTTTCCAGATATTGTACATTACATTTGGTCTGTAAACATTTCTACAATAATTTATCTTAGAAAATAACGTAATAATTTAGATTTACCTAATTGAAATCTGTGAAATCAAAATCCTCAAAAAAAAAAAAATTCTTTCATTTTGAAGCATGAATCCTCCGATTAATCGGGTGATATAGGTAGTAACCCATACAGAATTGAAAACAAAGGCATTATCATTCATCACTCATTAGGTTCATACAAATATAGAAGGAGAAATCATGATTTTGAATCCAAAAGAATTTATCTTTGTTTTCGGCATACTCAGACTCTGCTACAGTAACAAATCCTTACTTTTAGGGTAGTTTTGGTTTGAGTTTGTATGCAGATAGATTGGATGAGTATTGAAGGGCGAAGTTAGTTGCTGTGATTTCATCTAATTATCTTTGGAAAATAATGTAATATTGAGGGGGCAAATAATTTATGGGGAAACAAACCGACAAAATTTTTTTCTCACAAATTTATAAGGCAAAGCACCACCCTTAATTCACTCTCGTGGATCCGCCATCAATCTATCGTACTATGTTGGTCAATATTTAGGGACTGGATGCTGCATTTCAAAAGAGCAATGAGTCCCGAGCATCTAGGAATGTCTTGGCAGCTGCCGTGATCGTCAACAGTCCATATATTTGTGTTTGCATAAAATTATCATAAAAGTGAATATGAAAGTCTTGTCAAGAAAATTCATGACAGGATTATGATGTTCCTTGAAGATCTTATTTAGATTTTAAAGTTTATTAGTGGTTGCATGTGTGTGTCAAAAAGACTAATAAATACGGATGTGCTAAGGATATTTTCGACTTGGTCGGGAGTTATCCCGAGTTTATTTCTAATTTCTGTCTATTGGCAATGCTTAATTAATAAAATTTTATTTTTATACCACTAATGTATTTAGCCAGAGGATTAAACATGTTTGATAATATGATAGCTTTTTGACTTAAATAAAAACGTAAACCTAACAAAAACTTCTCCCACCTTTCCTCTCTTGCTCAAACCTAACGAAAACTTCCTCCACCGACGGCTCCTCCTTTGCTTTATCGGCTCCTTTTGGAGCTGATAAGGGCAGGCCTTTCTTTGGTGCTTTATTAGTTTGTAATCTTCGTTTTGCTTTAGTTTTTATTTCGGTTTGAGGCTTTGTAGTATTCTGTTCCGGCAGTTCATGTCTGGTTTTAATTCCTTTGTTATGGAATGGCTTTTCTGGTTTGTCTTCTGGGGTTCTTTCACTATGTTGTATTAAGGGGGTTGAAATATTTTTGAAGTGCAGCGATTCTTCTCTCCACGACGAGTTTCTCCGGCAAGTTAATGATGTTGAAGTTTCACAATACCTATTTTTATCAACTAGAAAAGCCGGTTTGTTGTGGATGATAAGTATCTCTTTTGCGTGATGAGTTATGTTCATTGGATCAAAGAAATCTAAGTTTTCACATATTCCCATTTTGTGCAAGTATAAAGCAAAACATGTTCTCTTTTTTGCAGATTTACCTAAGCTTTTCACTTGGGATTTCTACTTTTTCGTTGGTGCAGATTTGATTTTATTTGTTATGTTTTTTATTTTTCGTTTACAATTGTTATGATTGGGTTACTAACCTAGATACAGCTAGATCTGTTATGTTTGTCTAGGCTTATGCAAATTTTTATTGTCCCTCAGTAATCTTAGATCTTCTGATCCTTGTTCTAGGTAGTTCTCTGGGTTTGGTGTTTATTGTCCTCTGTTGGATGCTATCCACAAGAGTAGTGTTGATTCGTGATGTCTTTTCAGGTGGAAATAAAGTTGTGTCAGGTTCACCAAATTTCTTTGTACCAATTAATGAAGATGAGTATCAAGATGAGACTTATGGTATCTCTTTCCGCAGGAAGAGATTTCTTTCGAATGGTTATTATTAAAAGTTCTTCTCCGAAATGTGGAATCAAGCTTCAACGATTCAAGTTCTCCGTAAAGGAGGTGCTGTTGTTGTTATCTTTATCACATAATCAAGTATCACATGATTTGATGGTCCGATGAGATTCAGTTACGTGATGATTCGGGTTGGGATTACTTTGTTTTAAGTCTTGTTTGTTTCGGATACTTTTGTGTGACTTCGGTTTTTTCCGCTTTTTATTAAAGAGACTTTAAAAAAAAAGTTAGTTTGGGTATAAATTTCGAGAAGAGCTTCATAACATGTGTGCTTGTTTTGTAAAGCAAGATATCTTTCTTTCGCTCCCGCTTCCATATCCAAACGCACTTAAACCACCAATTTGGCCCTAAAAATTCACAAATCGCAACAGCTCCCACAAATAAAATACATGCTGGCCTGGTTTGCATAACCTTGTGAGAGTGACAGATGCTGTTTTTCTTCTCATCTTTCAAATTAATGGCTATTAGAGATCAAAACCCAAGAAGAGCACGAATCTCCTAAAAACCCAAAAAAATCTCACCTGCAATAATTCCTTTCTTTTCTCTCATTACTCTGTTTCGGTTCTTCTCTATTTACTTTTCTCAGCTCTCAAAAATTCAAACAAGAGTTTCATCTATTCCATTGATAAACACGCAAACCTAGGGAATTTAAACCACCATCTTCATCATCAGCAGCAGCAACTGAGTGTATGTGATTACACAAAGGTTCATGGATCTACGATCCAATTGGGAGTACGAAACGATATGATAATACTTGTAAAGAGATCTTCAAAAGGCTGGAATTGTATATCTAGTAATAAATCTAATGCTTATGATATCATTAAATGGCGTTGGCAACCTAATGAAATGTAATCTTCCTCAATTTGATCCGATTAGGTTTCTCAAGCAGTTTAGTAATACTAATATTGGTAATAATTTCTTCCTTTTACTTGTTTAGTCGATGTTGATTGAATTTTGTAAACCTAATTAGGGAGATTTGTAATAACTATGTATTGATTTTTGAACAGTGCAGGATTTGTTGGGGATTCATTGAATAGGGAATATGTTGTTTCACTATATGTAGTTTGAAACAAGTTTCAAAAGAAGTGAAGAAATGGAGACCAGCTGGATCAGACCGGGGATATACATTTATGGGATATAACCTCACAGTTGCTTATCATCGGGACTAATCTTTTGGCGTTGATGGTAGGTAAGCTATGTTTTTGTTATGGTTTACCATTGATAGACTTTTTACTTGATTGTATTGATACTACTTAGAGAATGCTTGTTGAAGACAGTATGTTGTTAACTTAGGGTAGAATAGTGAACCGATTTTACAATGTCATTCTGTCTGTAAAATTACCTAAGTGTTGCAACTGTGATTATATTTGCAATCGAGCAAACAGAAAATAGAACTCCCAATTATTTAAGAATTGTAGTTGGAAATTGTTTTCATTAGATTGGCTCAGATGAAGATATTTAAGTTCATTTGGAAATGGTCATCAATTCTGGATTGGATGATAGAATTTTGTATCTATTGAGATGAAGGCATACTATTCAAACAATTTTTTCGCCATGATTTAGAACCTCAAATTCTGGATCAGTCACCTCTTGAAGGTCTATATCCATTGTTTCACCCTCTGGTTAATGTGAATATTGATACCTTCAACTAGTGCTTTGTCCAGTGTCTGTCAAACACTTATGCTGCTGAACATACCAAGAAGACAAACATGAATAATGGGTAAATAAATAGGAACATCACGGCATGACGTAAGCTGGTAAGTGCAGAAACACATAATTATTCAGCCATCAGATTTTGGAGCTGGTAGTAATTATTCAGCCACTGGATTTTGAGCTGGTAGTAATTTTTCAAATGTGTATTCAGATATATCAAATGTATTATCGGTGCCTGGTTTTTCGAATATGTCGAGTCCTATAATCAGTTTTCTGTCTGACAACTTTACCTGCATCTTTGCAACCTGACTTGAAGTCTTTGAACTTTTTTGGTAATCACAGATGAACATATCACTGACATTGCTACTTCTATAGCAGTTCTGTTATAATTGCAAGTGAAAATCATTCTTTTGGGATCATCAGCCTGATCCTGTATGGCAAACATTTCATGGGGCATCTTGTTCTTCTTTGAATCTTTTCCCATAGGTTCTTGAGATTGTAACAATTTATCCTCCGATTGATTACCATTTTCTGTCGTTTTTAAGAATTTTCTGGCTGAACATGTCTTGGACATGGGCTAATTAATACAACGTGCCACTTCTTTTGTAGTGTATTGGAGACAATATAATGTGTACTTTAAAAAAAAAAACTTAAAAAGTACATCCCAAGGCATGGATCTAACTAGCATCAGGTCACATAAAGTGAGATTTCTAATTTACGACGTTTGCATTTGAGATTTCTAATCAAGTTGAACTTTCCCCAGCATACACACACACATACACGCAAATTCTCCTTAACTTTAAATGATGAACGCTTCATGTGATGTAGAAGGTTTATTTTTCTTTTAGTTCTTAAATTATGTGCTTTGTTGTTGTTTCATGATAGAGTGAGGATGTTGAGTTTGATATAGATACTCATGCTTATTACATTTGAACTTGATGAATACTAGCTTGTGTATTGTGGTTGCATAGGGTGGCAAGGCCAGTAGAGTAGTGGTGCATAGAATCTTTTGGATATAAAAGAAGGGTTTTACAGAGTTGATGTTGATGTTCCAGAGGGCACATGGGCAGAGGCTCCAAGCTGTGATATTCTTTTATCTTAAATACGTCACTGGTAATCATTTGTTTTTCTCACCCCTATCTTAGTGTGTCTGTGTTTTAATGAAGACTTGCTAACCTTTTTTCACCACAGAGTGTTGGAAGGAGAAGTTGCATACTGGGAGACCAGGATTTGGCTGATGAAATTATTGTGTTCAGATGTGGAATCATATATATCCAATGATTGCAAGTTCTTGAAACAGTGTTTCAATTTGTGTTTAATTAGCTCTACTGTCATTTTCAGGTGGTGGGCACCTTCAAGTTCGATCAATAAATCCCCATACTTTCTTGAGAAGATTACCTGTGGTACCTTACCCGTCCTGATCTTGGCCTGATATGGTTCTAAGTAACATGGTATGAGCTTTACCTCTAGCTGTTTAACATGTAAATGTTTAACCATGTCATTTGTTTATTAAAAGAAAAGAAAAGTAAAACCAGTTCATTGTTCTAAGATACTCTCATTCTCGCCCACAATAGGGTTCCAGTATTAGAACACAGCAGAGCTAGTACATCTGTCTTTCTTGCATGTCTATCTTTCTTGCCATTCCATGTTTTTTTCACCAAACGATACTGTCTGAGAGTTCATCATATCTTTCTATGTATTCTGTGTAGTTCAGGCACATATGATGGGTAATTTCTAGTATTTATGATTCTTCCAATGGCAATTTGCACAGATTTTGTATGTGGAGAAAACAATGCGACCAGGGGGATCAAATTCTTCCGTACACAATCCCTAGGCATTTTGAAGGAGGTGACTGGGACCAAGGTGGTTCCTGTCAACGTGTAAAACCAATCTCGGCTGATAAGGTAATGGTTTTTGAAGTGCATTATGGCGTTTAGCTAGTCTCTTTCATATATATGTGCTAGGCATTCTTAGAAGTTTGGATTTGCTATAACAACTAACAAACCAAACTGATTTCAGGCTGAAGAACTATTTTCCTTGGAGAACAATGGAACAAATGTGGAAACACGGTTGGTAAATCAACACCTGTACAGAGCGCTGAAAACATCAAGTTTCCAAGTATTGGATATAACAGGATTGAGTGAGCTCAGAGCAGATGCTCATCCATCAACTGCTGGTGGGAAGAAACATGTGGATTGCATGCACTGGTGTTTACCAGGAATCACAGATACTTGGAATGACCTACTCATGGCATATCTTACTGATATTTAACATTGAACTTGCATCTGTTTTCTGTCTTTTCTCTCGTGGTAACACTTCACACTTTCTTAGAAATTCTTCACATTTACACTTCACATCAACATTTTTCCAGATGTGTGACAGTCATTCCTGTAATCAAAATTAGTGTTGCATCAAAACCTAGGATGTTATATCAAAGAATTTCAATTTCAAATGTTATCAAGTGGTGATGCATAGTATACTCCAGGCAGGGCCAAGGCCACCCTAACTTTGGGTAAACTTACCCCCACTGTAAATAAGACTGAGTAAATCTTTTCAGATTCCAAAGTAAAAAGTGTAGTCACAGACTCACAAGTATATATATTCAACCGTGTCATCAATTTTGAGAGAGACTTTCAATATCCCCATCCTTTCCTAGTCAACTCAAATGCCCCAATGGTATCCAGAATTTAACCGTCTAGTCAGTCCAATAGCACTGACTGAATGATGCAATAGAAACTGATTTCTTAGTAGTTTACCTATGGGAAACAAAGAATATTGATAAAACATTTTATGTAATGACCAATAATAGAAAAAAAGTGTTTTAAAATTCTTTTAGGTGGTGGTGGTGATCTTTTCATTGGAGGAATTATGGTGTTTCTGTAGTATGTGATGACCCGTAATGGAAAAAAATACCAAATTCTTACTTAGAAGGGGATTAAGGTTTTGGTTTTTGTTTTCCATGGTAATTATTCTTTTTTGTGGGGGAGCTATAAACGACTCTTTGAGTGCGTATCAGTGGGCTCCTTGGGGGCCTTTTTTTTAAAAAGCATATTTTTGTTTGTTTTAAGCCTGAAAGTGAAGTTTGATCGATCACCTCGAGGGTGCAGTGGTTGGCTTGCTCCTCACTGCTGGAGGTAGGGATTGAACCCTGTAATTGCTGAAATCCACCTCCAATTTAAGGAATTTGGATGTAGTTTAGGGACCACTAGTCTAGGTATAAAAAAATAATCATGGAGTGAAGTTATTTATCTTTAGTACTACTGATTTAATCTAAATAGGCACCATGCGATTTGTTAGCAAAGCCACATAGCTCAATTTATTCAGGCCGCACTATTTGCACGCAACTTGCTAGCAGAGACACTTAACTCGAGTATGACTGTATGAGAATGCCAAAGCAGAGGCAATTAATTCAAGTACGAGGCGTAAAGCTCATAGCCAACTTAGCTATCCAACTCTTGCTGAATATTAATTAGCATTTTTTATCTCGATTTGCTTAGATGGAAAGCTAACTAAAACAACTCCACTATTCATATATACATAATCTTCAAGTGGGGAATACAATACAGTAGCTATAACAAAAGCAAAATATTCTATTTTGTCTAAAGATCAGGTATTCACCAACATTAATATACGCACCTAGTTTCAAAACCCGCTTCCTTTACAGATTTCCTAATACTATAGAAAACAGGATACGATCGAATCATCAAAAAACATATACCTTTGTCCATTAAGCTAAACTTTTGACCAAACAAATATCACTAGCAAGAAAGAAGAAATATAGTGTATATATACAATTTCCTCTCACCTTCCCAGAATCAAGATTTTTGATCAAGTAAAAGATTGTCTTTTCTAAGAGCGTGATCATGAAAGTTTATTACAAAACTTTGAAGTCATACTTCAAATGCATTACAGTTTCTGCCAGATGGTAAAAAAAAAAATCAACAAAGTTAAAGTGGGGGCATCGAAATCTCTCTATCCGTTAAAAGTTGTAGCTGTACTTAAAAGAAGAAGGAGATATTCATCTCAGTTTCTTGCACGGGAGGTGTTCTACAGAAACGCGCGACATAGAGAGAAAGAAGAGGAAGAAAGTTGAGAACGACGAAGAAGAGAGAATAAGATTTTCAAAGTTCAAAGGGAGGGCCAACAAAGATGCAGGGGTCTACATATGTCGAGGAAAGTAAAGAATGAGTCCATGACGATGTCTCCTTAATTTGAAGTTTGATAGGAATGGAGTAACGTGAGGTTCATGTTAGTTTGTCACTATGAACACGGTATAACATGGTCCCTAAATTTTGTAAGGACTTCTTCTACTAGACTGACTACTACTGTTAGCTTGATTTACTCATGTTTTCTTTTGTCTTGATTGTTTTTGTTTTTAGGCATTTATATATGGGGTCGAAGTTCTAACCATAAACCATCAATTTGCATGGTTTGCTCTCACTATACAATCCACATGGTAATGTTAGTACGTAGCTTAGAGCAACTCTCCATTCGTCAAGAAGAGAAGCAGAACGGTGAAGTTCGACCATTTCACCAGTTTGCGTTCCAAGAGGATATTAATTATAAGTTTATAACCAACATGATTCAGGGTTATTAGCTATCCATTCGCGTGGGAGTTAGTCGAGCAAAAATACCACCATTTGGGTGTCACACCACCAATGGAGAGGAGGGTTCAACTCCCTCCCATATATAGGAACTGCCATGCTAAATATTATTACATCCAGGACAAGAAATCTATCC
>JAJJWW010011376.1:0-16085 GCA_023531295.1 Papaver armeniacum | reverse complement strand
GTAGCTTTTCCTACCAAGACCCGCGTCCACTAGCGACCACGCATGCCATTGCGCATGCCAACATCGTCCTTGTTAGCTTTTCCTACCCACCCCTATGACCCGCATGCCATTGGCACATGCCAACATCGCCCTTTGGTAGCTTTTCACTGCCAAGGCCAGCCCTAACGACCCGCGCCCACGCCATTGGCACATGCCAACCTCGTTTTCCTACCAAGTCCACGGCTTCCTAACGGCCACGCATGCCATTGGCACATGCCAACACGCCATTCAGAAGCTTTTTTCTACCAAGTCACGGCCCTAACGGCCACGCATGCCATTGGCACATGCCAACACGCCACCAGCTTTTCCTACCAAGGCCACGTCCCTAACGGCCACGCATGCCATTGGCACATGCCAACATCGTCATTTGGTAGCTTTTCCTACCAAGGCCATGGCCCTAACGGCCACGCATGCCATTGGCACATGCCAACATACGCCACCGGTAGCTTTTCCTACCAGGCCATGGCCCTAACGCCACGCATGCCATTGGCACACATGCCATTTGGCTTTTCTACAAGGCCATGGCCACTAACGGCCCACGCATGCCATTGGCACATACCAACATACGTCCCTTTGTAGCTTTTCCTACCAAGGCCACGGCCCTAACGGCCACGCATGCCATTGGCACATGCCAACACGCTCGCTGGTAGCTTTTCCTGGCCACGGCCCTAACGGCCACGCATGCCATTGGCACATGCCAACACGCGTCATTGTAGCTTTTCCTACCAAGGCCACGGCCCTAACGTACCACGCGTGCCATTGGCACATGCCAACACGCTCGCTGGTAGCTTTTCCTACCAAGGCCACGGCCCTAACGGCCACGCATGCCATTGGCACATGCCAACATACGTCACTGGTAGCTTTTCCTACCAAGGCCACGGCCCTAACGGCCACGCATGCCATTGGCACATGCCAACACGCTCGCTGGTCGCTTTTCCTACCAAGGCCACGGCCCTAACGGCCACGCATGCTATTGGCACTGCCAACACGCTTTGCCGGTAGCCTTCATCACCTAGCTGTGCCCCTAATGCACTTGCCGGTGAGCTAACTTGCAAGCCGTGCAACTTAGGTCAACTTGGCCGTGCGCACTATTGGCACATACCAAAACCCACGCCGGTAGCCTAACTGCAAACCATGCAACCTACCACCAAGGCATTCCGCACATGCCATTGGCACATGCCACACACGCCACTAGCAGCTCTTGGCATTGCCACTCACACTCAACATCCAACCTACCACCAAGGCATTCCGCACATGCCATGCACGTGCCATGCACGCCACTAGTTTCCGGCATTGCCACTTGCGCTCGAGGTACAACCTCGCAACAAGGGCATTCCGCACATGCCAATGGCACATGCCACACGCGCCACTAGCAGGCGCCACTTGCACTCAAGGTGCAACCAACACTCGAGATATCAACACAACCTGGGGATGCTTTCCCGGGGTTTTGGTTTGGCGGTCACAGCTTGCAGGTACACTACGCTCACATTAAGAAAGCGTGAAAAGGAATAAAGCGGTCAAATAAATGAGGAAATAATGGTGAAAACGTTTTCACCCATAAACACCTTGCGGTTACCACCTCCTCCCATTATTTCACCCTTTACTCTCTTCCTTCATGAGTCCAGGGTACGTTTCAATCTCGACTTGTATAAATAGGTCTTACCTATTTCCACCGAAAAACAAGTCTCGGTCAGAGAAAATACTACACTCTCTCAGAAAAGGCAACTTTGCAAGCTCTCCAAAAAGCTTTCATCTCTTGCAAGCTTCCTAAGATTTCACTTTCTGATACAAGTCGAGACACTACTCTCCCAGAATTATTATGGTCTCAACACCTTTCTTTGCTTCCCTCCCCAAATCAACCCTTCTCCTCCACTTTGTAGACCGGAAGCAAGTCCGGAACGGCCATTTCTTGGTTTAGGCCGGACTTGTACGGATTGATCTCGAATCTACAAAGTGCTCACGTGCAGCACATTTGTTTAGGTTTGAACCGTTTCTCACTCACCTACAATTTACTGAAATCGCCCAGAAACGATTTTTTTACTAATAAACAATTGGCGACCACAGCGGAAGGATTGATCTATCGGCTACAATGTCAGACTGTCGATTTCGTTCTTCGACCCAGATTTCAAGATGGTAGGGGAAGGCGACTCAATCCGACGCAACTACCATACGACCCGGTTACTAGTTATAAAAACTACACAAGAAACTAGGGACTTGCCGAAGATGCTACCACTCGATCCGACTCAACTACCGGGACGACCGGTTTGCTGTTGCAAAAACTACACAAGAAAACTGGGACTCGCCGAAGATGCTATCGGCGATTGGGGACTTGCTGATGATGTTACCAGCAAAGCCGCCTTTTACATGGAGAGGGCGTGTTCACAAAAACCTATGAAGTGAGTAAATTTAGACTGCGCAAGATATACAATATGTTTTTAGGCTCTTAGTAAAACCGTCATACTACTAAGTATTGTGCTTATTGCTAGCACACACTTTCATAAAAGCAATATTCCTTTCCCAAAAACATAATCAGAGTCATATAATCAAAACCATTCATCCCAGAAATAATCCAATATCCTCAAAAGCTACCAGCTGTCTACCAAAACCGGTCAAACTTTGAACCAGACATCCAATATGTCTTTCAAAAAAAAAAAAAAAAGAAGAACCTAAATGAAAGTTTAACAGAGAAACATTCAAGGAAAATCATCCAAATGAAGTTCCGCTTTCTTCTTGGAGAAAGTCAACTTTGCATCTTCAAGAGTCGCTCTCTTCATAGTCAACATCTTGGAAAGCTTTTCGAGTTCCACCTCTGTCGTGCAATCTCCTCGGCGGAAAGGCTTTCGATTGCTGCATCTTTCAACTTTTGGATCTCGGCAAGGCCTTCGACAAATCACGAAGTGTTGAACTCCTTTTCACGACACGTCGCGATGGTGCTCCCACTCGGCAATAACGTCTTTAAACGGTGTGACCAGTCACCCACGCATATCCTCGATGGAAGATAAAGCTTCTTCCACACGCTTAACCAGCGCAAATCGACTAGTGACTTTCTTGGTTATGGACATATGTCCTTACTTCTCCTGCAGATCTGTACAACGCCTCATGCTTAGCCAAGCACGCTGAAGCCGCCAACCGAGACATGACTTGGATAAGGAACCAAGTACGGGGATCAAAAATGGCGCCTGCACCTGGCCTCACGACTCGCAGAGGGTCTTCTTCCATGTCTACGGCAGCAACCATCAGAGAATCATCCACCGTTTTAACCACATCTGTGCCCGGAAATTGGCTAACGCCCATCTCCAAGTCACCAGCGGGGGTCACCAAAGGAAAGTTTTAGTGTGACTCTACCCCAGAATCATCCTCCGAACCGTATTTCTCCTGCGAACTTGAGTTAGACATTTTTCAAAAGAAGAACAGAAGAAGAAAGAAAAGAAGCGCGAAACTCACCGAACCACTTCCCGAAAAAGAACCAGTGCTGCCAGAGGAATCACTCTCACTTGTCGAACTTTCTTCTTTCCGACTCATCACCGCTATGAGAAGGCTCGGTGTTCTTTGGAATTCTTTGAAGAAATCGCCGTCTCTGGAATGTGCAAGGGCAAAAAGCATTAACACTACCGAAGCCCTGGAGGAAACAAGACACATATTTTCAAACTAGAAATTCACGTGTTTTGAGACAAACCAATGAAGAGGCGACACATACCTGGTTATTGGAAGAACTGAAAGACACGAGAGCTGCGGGAGGATCTTTTGAAACCGTCCGGAACCCGCCAGCACGATTCTTCGTTCTCCGTTCCTTGGCCTGGGGACTTTCCGAGTTGCTAGGCAACTTTCGCTTGAGATCTCTCAACATTGGATACTTCTTCAAAACTGCTGGGGAAGGTTTACAACGAACGTTCTTAATAGGATCCGGAGATGCCTATATTATAATAACCGCAATCGCACGGTGTCTAACTAGTAGACAGAGGCAAGTACGGGTCGTTCCCACAAGGAGCGGTGGAAATACTGTAATCAATATCTCTAAAAATATAAACCAACAATATTTTTTTTTGAGTTTTTATAATTGAAAACGAAATAATAAAATTAAACTAATAATGAGACCAATGGAAAAGTCGATAACCAGGGTTTATAGTATCCACCACTAGTTCTGTTCGGTTACTGAAATGAAACATAACTCATGAATATTCATTTATCATCCGTTCTATTGACATCACCTATTATATGTATTAGAGTCGCAAATATCACTAGGACGCCCTAAGCATGACACATCAAAAGACTAAACCGAAGCATGCACCATCAAATTGCATTAGCGAGAAAGTTATACGAAACTAATTATAGGTTCACAAATTATATCTGGCTATTCTAAGGATACCCCATCAAAAGATTTAACCCAGCATGGAATATCAAATAAGTAGACAAAAATATTTGTTATCCTAACAATTATGCACAAAGGTTATACAAAACCGGTGAAGCAACAACCCATATTTCGATTAATAATTAAATAAGATCATGGAATTAATCAAATCAAATCATAATAGTCTTTTGCTCAATTTTATTCAATTCAAAATAGCCTATAACTTCTTGTGGTTTCAACATAAACCCTAGTTAAGAAAATCTAGTAACACATGGCTTTCTCAAAAGCCATAAACATATAGAAATAAGCACTCGCAAATCAAATCGAAACGAAAATGAGAAACAAAAGAACGCAAACCCGTGTAGCTGCGCCTGTCCTTTTTCCTTCTCAAGTTCTTCTTCTTCGGCTCTGTGGCCGCCGACCTTTGTTTCTCTTTTTCCTCCAAAATGGCGTCCAGCCGGCCTCCTCCTTCTCTTCTCAGATTCTGTTTTTATAATGGGGCTATTGTGGGAAGATCATAAAAGACCTAGCAGTTTACTGCCCAGGGCCCAGTCCAAACTACTCCAATTTCCAAATTCAGACCTATTACGACCATCTCCACCAGGCCATGCAAACTCTCACCACCTTCTCACCGTTAACCATGAACCAACACCAGCTTCTCAATTCTTTGTCCCCTCACCGTCTGGCCAGGTCTCGGTCACAAATTTCTACACTCCGTCCAGCTCCAAAGT
This sequence comes from Papaver armeniacum, assembly GCA_023531295.1. NCBI lineage: Eukaryota > Viridiplantae > Streptophyta > Magnoliopsida > Ranunculales > Papaveraceae > Papaver > Papaver armeniacum. Next base: position 10,967 of record JAJJWW010011376.1, on the reverse strand, counting down.
CCGACTCTTTCCATCGTGACCGCTGTCAGATCGTGCCAAAAAAAAAACCCATCGTGATCATTCGAAAACTCACAGCAGCATAGCATCAGCAACTCAACCAATTCTTCTTCTCACTGGCTATCCTCCACCAGCCAAACTTAGCTGCTGCACTTCATTCCATTCCCTTCTGACAACAACCCAAGTTCTCTGTACGTCTGTTGCCCTTCTGCCATCTCCGTTCAATTAAACTCCAACCACAGAACGAACTTCGTAGCTTCTGTCCATCTAACTCCAGCAAACATGCACCTGCACTTCTATAATTCTTCTTCAGCTGATTGCAAGCAAATCAGTCAACTCCAGCTTGCTTTCGTCTTCACGACTTCTTACATCTTCTCTGCTTACTGCCTGCCGGTTACAACACTGCAACAACTCAACCATCTCCTTCCGAAATCCCATCTGCACCAGTCTCTTCTCATTATTCTTCCACTTGCAGTCGATCAACAACAGTTTCGATCCAAGCTTTTGCTGCCATCTACTTCCATTCGAGTGTCAACAGTTCACCATCTCCACTGCCAACAAACCCACAGATATCATTGTTGTTGCTGTAACGAACTCGAGCCAATCAGCAAACCCATTTCAGTTCTCCTCAAACCAATCTCCAATTCGCTCCAGTGCTCACGACCGCAGCTCCTTAACTTCCTCAAAATGTCAGACCACAACACCGCAACGGCTGAGTTCCATCTCAAGCTTGGTCATGGCACTTCACTCAATCTCCTCAGACTCCATTTGTTAATCATTCCAGCTCCAAAGCTTTGCCATAAACCCAAAGACTCATCACCTGCAACCAATCTCCATTGCCGCACTATGAATTAATCCCCAGTTCGCGACTCCTTCTTTGTACACGTACAACATCATCAATCTTACTCGAGACCCATTGCAGATTCAACTCATGCGTTTCCACTTCTCCCTGTGAAATTATCCCTGAAAACCATCCAGAGTTGCTGCCGCTGTTGGTAAAAGTTTAATTTCAATTTTGGGATCGAATTCCTCTGGGCAAGATGCATGGAAGATAATCCCTTATTGTGCAACCAGGGAGTATGGACTCCTTTTAGCTAAAATTCACCACATATTCCAAGGAGTTTGACATTTCAGGTGCACTATAAGAATATTGATTTGGCTCCTCTTGCACGAAATAGCTGGTGGTCACGAACTGACTTCATTGCTTCCTTGTGCAGTGTGGTTGACAACATAAAGTGCTAACTTGACCACCAACAATCAATTAAGGTCCGACTCTGTCTGGTGTCGCAGATCATAGCAACGTTCCTTTAGGTAGCAAAATGTCCATTGACCTCCAATTTAGCCATTTATTTTTGGATGATCGAATTCGCTTGTACTTTCTACAAAAGCATTAAATAATGTTATTAGTCAAAATATCGAGTTCTAGTTAATATAAATATGGGTAGAAAATATAGCACATGCGTGCTTATCAGTTCTCCATCACGTTATTCACAAAATCTTGGATCATAATAAACTCGTCGCACCAGAACTCATTATAGCCGAAGGTCGTCGAAGTTACTCTTCCCATTTGAAAGAAGGGAAGGCGGATACCCGGCTCAAGGGCACGGCACTAAGGGCGGCACGCAATGAATCCTTAGGGATCACCGGCTGGTAAGCAAGAGGCACCCCTTGATCGAAACCCATGTGATGAGCAGCACGGTCAATATTGTAGGCAGCTATCTGGAAAGACCCCATGAAGAAAGACGGCATATAACCGGACATTCAGCTTTGAATAAATAAGTTTTCACCAACGCTCAAATGCCGTCGGAAGACAAAGACATGATTGGAGCGAAGCAAGGTGTCAATTTGAGTCACCGACCTATGGACCCGGCTCCATGGGCGAAAAATCGATTTCATACGACTTGTCAAGAAGACTAACCAAGCTCATGCCAACCTTTGGACGCTGTTCACCCATCGAAGAATTGGAACCCCACTCGCGGGAATCGAAGGCAACGGTTTCGGGGCATACTTCTCAAAGTGTTCCCATAACCAAGCTTCTCAGGAAAGCAATGTGCACATATGAATCCACTTTTATAAAACCATTCGAAACTCGCATGTTCGCAACTAGGTGATCCGGATGCACATACATGGCACCAGAAATAGCTTGCCAATGGGAAGAACTTCGCCCTTTGCCAACTTCACGAAATCGCTAGCAACTATGGTCTTATCTCCTTCTTACCCCAACTGTCATCAAAAATGTCTCTAGACAACCAGAGATCCAAAATCTTTGCAACGTGAAGATCACTTGCTTTTACGCTTTCAGGTTCCAGCTCGTCCGGAAACCATTGAGATATCCACCACCGGTAAAGGCACCTTTCATCCTCTTTCCTGGACAAAATCCTTCGACTTCGCGCGGAGTCTTTAGAGCGAAATCTCCCCAACTTAGCGGCAGGTCATCCGCATCTTCACCTCACTTTGAGATAATTGGATGTTAAGATTCCCATTCTTAGGAAGATTGACAAGAGAGCCACACTCTCCAAGGAGAAAGTTATCTCACCCCATCTACATATGATCATATGGGTGTCCAGGAACACCATCTGGAGATGAAAGAAACCAAGCCCGGGATATCCTTCCTAATCTGAGATTTCACAAGCTCGACGGCATCAATGTCTGCGCTCGAGTCGGGTTGGTGTTTATGTGCTCCTTACTCATCATGAACTCAACCCATCTATCAAAAAGAAATGCAATGGGATTTGACACATCCTGAAGTCCATGTTGGAAGAGGAATATACCCTTTATGAAGACAGAACCGTATGGTGTTCTGCTCAGCGGAACCAACGTGTCTTCTTTTCATCTTCACCACCGGTTAACAAAACGGCACGAAACACAGGTGATTTTTCCGAGCGGGAGGCAAGTTTTTGGCGAAGAATTCATCATTCGTGTTCGGTTTGGAACTATGGACATCCTTCGATGAGGCGAAATTACGCCGGGTAACATCTTGTCGGATTTCTTCATAACAACTTAATAACAAGATATCGCACACGGAGAAAAAATAAAATGATCTCCCGACACATAACCGCGCCCAACAAATAGAAAAAACTCATACAAAAAAGAAGGCATATTCTTTCGCAAAATCAAAGCGCACACCTTGTATTTTCTTCAAGGTTCAAAATTATATGTGGAGCATTTTTCTACGGGTTCAAAACTGCACACGCAGTATTTTCTTCGGGTTCAAGACTATATATGCAGTATTTTATACGGGTTCAAGTGCGTCTGCAGTATCCTTCTTCGGGTTCAAAATTATATATGGAGCATTTTTCTACGGGTTCAAAACTGCAGTGCGATATTTCTTTCGAGACCGAAAAATCATATATGCAATATTTCTGCGGGTTGAAGTCATATGAACCATATACAGTATTATTCTTGGGATTCATGTACAGTATTCTCTGCGGGTTCAAAACGCACACGCAGTATTTTCTTCGAGTTCAAAATTATATACGCGTATTTTATACGGAGCTCAAGTGCGTCAGCGGTATCCTTCTTCGGGTTCAAAATAATATATGAAGCACTTTCTACGGGTTCGAATAATATATGCGGTATTTCCTTTGGTTGCATACATACAATATTTTCTACAAGAGACACGCTGAAATTATATGCCCAATATCATTGCAAGGATTATAAAGAAAAACGCCTACTCTTAGGGTTTACACTTACATAAAGGGAAACAAGAGAAGTCTTGGAAGACATACACAGGAAAGTGGTTTTTCTTTGTGACTCTGCCTCTAGTAGGAAAGGATGAAAGGAATAAGGTGCAAGATGAGAGAAAGGGATTTATATATATATATATGGGCGTGAAGATTCTGAAATAGGGAAGGATTTCCCTCTACCAAAATCGTCGGGCTCCAAGAACGCCCAACTTCCCAATGCGCCCAAGTTGCGCCTCGGTCCCGCCAAGAAGCACGCTCAGCTTCCCTACCTTGCGCCAGTCCCACCAGCTAGCACGCTCAGTTTCCCAACTCGCAACAAATTCCCAATGCAGTATCACCCAAGTTGCACCGGTCCCAACTCACGCCAACTTCCCAATGACCGCCCAAGTCACGCCGACAAGCACCATTGTGACTCCCTACCTTGCGCCGGGTCCCACCCGGCTAGCACGCCGATTTCCTAATTCGCGTCAACTTCTCAATGCCGCCCGACTTCCTGTCTCTCAATGATCTTTGACTTCCCGTTGCGCCAGCCTCCCCTAATTGTGCAAATCGCAGAGGCAAGGATTCCAAATCCTATTTATAAAAAGGTCATACAAATCTTCTAAATTCTCTTTACGATCTGCTGCTGATAGTCTGTCACCATCTTATGCTTACCTCGCAACAAAGCTCCTGTTCCGAGCTAAGCATGGGACTTAATGTTGATGGTGGTTTTTAAACAAAGGGTAAAATCGTAAAACCTCAAATAACCTAATGTCACCAGTGACACATTTATTAGAACATTTAATACGTGTAGTCAGTAATTAATAGGGGTATTTTTTCAAATTAGGGTTACAACGAACAAAACCTAATTCACCTCCGTGCCAATGGAAAATCATGCCAACCACACCTGCTTGGAGCTAGCCGCATCTATATGCCAATGGCAAATCATGCCGACCATACCAAAGCGCCTTAGAAGCATGCCAACCATGCTAGCCGCACCTCCGTGCCAATGGAAAATCATGCCAGCCACACCTAGCCCGAGCTAGCCGCATCTACATGCCAATGGCAAATCATGCCAGCCATACCAAACGCTACGAAGCATGCCAACCATGCTAGCCGCACCTCCGTGCCAATGGAAAATCATGCCATCCACACCTAGCCCTAGCTAGCCGCATCTCTATGCCAATGGCAAATCATGCCAGCCATACCAAATGCGCCGAAGCATGCCAACCATGCTAGCCGCACCTCCGTGCCAATAGCAAATCATGCCAGCCACACCTAGCCCGAGCTAGCCGGAGCCATGCCAAACACACTCTTCCTTGGCCCTAGCTACACTGTTCACGCCACGCCAAGCCAAACACCCTTACCTTGGCCCTAGCCGCGCCATGCCAAAGTAGCGCCCGCACCTAGGCTTGCAAACCATGCAACCTAGGCCAAATTGGCCACGCATGCCATTGGCACATGCCAACACGCTCGCTGGTAGATTTTCCTACCAAGGCCACGGCCCTAAGGGCCACACATGCCATTGGCACATGCCAAGATACGTCACTGGTAGCTTTTCCTACCAAGGCCTTGGCCCTAACGGCCACGCATGCCATTGGCACATGCCAACATACGTCACTGGTAGCTTTTCCTACCAAGGCCACGGCCCTAACGGCCACGCATGCCATTGGCACATGCCAACATACGTCACTGGTAGCTTTTCCTACCAAGGCCACGGCCCTAACGGCCACGCATGCCATTGGCACATGCCAACATACGTCAATGGTAGCTTTTCCTACCAAGGTCACGGCCCTAACGGCCACGTATGCCATTGGAACATGCCAACACGCTCGCTGGTAGCTTTTTCTACCAAGGCCACGGCCCTAACGGCCACGCATGCCATTGGCACATGCCAACACGCTCGCTGGTAGCTTTTCCTACCAAGGCCACGACCCTGTTGGCACGGCCAGCTTTTCCTACCAAGGCCACGGCCATGCCATGGCACATGCCAACATACGTCACTGGTAGCTTTTCCTACCAAGGCCACGGCCCTAACGACCACGCATGCCATTGGCACATGCCATGACATTGGCCATGCCAACCACGCTCATTGGTAGCTTTTCCTACCAAGGCCACGACCTAACGGCCATGCATGCTATTGGCACATGCCAACACGCTCGCGGGTAGCCTTCATCACCTAGCCGTGCCCCCTAATGCCGGGTAGCCTAACTTGCAAGCCGTGCAACTTAGGCCAACTTGGCCGTACGCACCATTGGCACATGCCAAAACCCACGCTGGTAGCCTAACTCACAAACCATGCAACCTACCACCAAGGCATTCCGCACATGCCAATGGCACATGCCACACACGCCACTAGCAGCTCTGGCATTGCCACTTACACTCAACGTACAACCTACCACCAAGGCATTCCGCACATGCCATTGGCACATGCCATGCACGCCACTAGCAGCTCTGGCATTGCCACTTGCGCTCGAGGTACAACCCGCAACAAGGGCATTCTGCACATGCCAATGGCACATGCCACACGCGCCACTAGCAGCGCGACTTGCACTCAAAGTGCAACCAACACTCGAGATATCAACACAAACCGGGGATGCTTTCCGGGTTTTGGTTTGGCGGTCAGTCGGACTTGCGGCGTACACTACGCTCACATTAAGAAATCGTGAAAAGCAATAAAAGCGGTTAAATAAATGAGGAAATAATGGTGAAAACGTTTTCACCCATAAACACCTTGCGGTTACCACCTCCTCCCATTATTTCACCCTTTACTCTCTTCCTTCATGAGGCCAGGGAGTGCGTTTCTATCTCGACTTGTATAAATAGGTCTTACCTATTTCCACCGGACAACAAGTCTCGGTCGGAGAAAAATACTACACTCTCGGAAAAGGCAACTTTGCAAGCTCTCCAAAAGCTTTCATCTCTTGCAAGCAAAGCTTTCACTTTCTGATACAAGTCGAGACACTACTCTCCCCGCACTATTCTGGTCTCAACACCTTTCTTTGCTTCCCTCCCCAAATCAACCCTTCTCCTCCACTTTGTGACCGAAGCAAGTCCGGAATGGCCATTTCTTGGTTTAGGCCGGGACTTGTCTGGATTGATCTCTCGAATCTACAAAGTGCTCACGTGCGACACATTTGTTTAGGGTTTGAACCAGTGTCTCACTCACCTACCGAATTTACCGAAATCGGCAGAAACGATTTTTACCCATAAACAACTTCATTCCAGAAATGAAGTCCATATAAAAACCTAAAAAAACAGACTTCATTCCAGAAATGAAGTCCATATAAAAACCTAAAAAAAAACAGACTTCATTCCAGAAATAAAGTCCATATAAAAATCTAGAAAAACAGACTTCAATCCAGAAATGAAGTCCATATAAAACCTCAACATCCAAATCAAAAAAATACATCCAAATAACATAAAAATCGTCATAGTCTTCATCGTATTCATCGTCTACATCATCTTCAACAAAAGCAGCAGCAACAGTGAAGAAACAAACAAAAAATCATCGCCGTCTTCATCATCTCCATCTTCTTCAACAGCAGCAGCAGCAACCAATGATGAAGAAACACAAAAATCTCCGTCGTCTTCATCATCTTCATTATCATCTTCAACATCAACAGTAGCTACATAGAAGAAAAAAACCAAAAAATTATCATCCTTCTTCATCGTTTTCATGAGCATCAACAGAAAAAAGAAAAAAAAAAAGGAGAGAAACTAGATCTCAAAACAGAAGGAGAGAGAAAGTAAATCTGAAATAAGATATTTTCTATTGACTTTTTGAATATATATATATGGTCCTTATCCAAAAGGGTATTTCTGCCACTACAAGGTGACATTTACAACATCCGTGACATCAGCTTAGGACCAAACAATAATTTTTAGGACCAAACTATAATTTATATTAGCAAATAGGACCAAACAGACATTTGACTGGGTCAAATGGACTAGACTCTATCTAATATATTATCCCTTGGACCTAATGGTATTTCCTACTTTATAACCCTTGGTTTTGGCATCGATTTAATTATGAGAGATGTGAGAAAATCTTTGAAGTTCCAATAAAAAGAAAGAGAAATAATTTGAAGTTGTGCACACCGACCCAATTTTTTTCTTGGTTTTCTTCAATCGTCTTTTACATCATGGAACAGCAGCAGCAGCGAAACCCAAGTGTAAGCTTCTATTTATCATCTAATTCGGTTTTAAGTTGTCAAAAATTAATTATATCCGTTATTCTTACAATTTGGTGCTATGAGAATTTCAGTTTCATTCTTGAATTTTGTGTCTGAATCCCTTACTTTACAACAGCTTGTGCAGGAGGAACCTCCCATAAATTTTGATCAGCCCACCACATGGGAGCTTCGGTGGCTGAGAAGACCCGAGTAAATTATATAAATACATACATCGTTCTCATTATTATGAATTTATCTCATTTGCTTATACTTGTTCATATTTGGTTTCTATCAGTTGCCCAATCTCATCATCGCACCCATGTCACCCAAGTCAATGGGCTCGTCTTAATTGCAAGAAGGTTGCCAAATTGAGGTATTGTCTGCAAACATGTTATAAACCTTTCTAGAACTACATAGATTTTTTCTCTTGCTTGTCATCTAATGTTAGTTTCTTGGAACAGTGAGGTTGGTCATATAGAGTACCATCTGATTCCAACACGGTCTTATTGGCTAAGTATGGTTCGGGACGATTGGGGAACTACTGATGACGAAATTAAAGCTTACATAGCTTTCAGTCAGCTGCACCCATTCAAAATTGAAGTTTGTAGTTGGCATAAGGGATACGGGGTTATTTTACGTGTGTCACATGCCCATTTAATCGCCTAAAATTTTCATGGAACATGACCGGAAATGATTGTGGTTCAGTGACTCAACATCACCCAAAATCATTCAGCCTTGCATACTTGCATCAAAGTACGCATCTGCCTTCACTCATAAGGCTTTGCACAACGGGAGTCTTTTCTTCTTTCTCTCTAACTCTTCATGCTCCCATAAGCATAAGAGGTTCTGCCATGTACTTGAACAATTCTCACACAACATCAGCAACATAATGAACACAAAGATATACTGCAACAAACCCATTTTATTGCACTAAAGGAAGATTACAAAACTCGTCCATCACATGGACCAAAAATGAGCCATTCACCCTCTTGGTGAATGCCTAACTCTCTCTACATGAGACTAACTCTCTCCTATGTAGCCTCTGATTTTTCCCACTCCTTGGGACTATTTATACAGTAGTTACAATGGCCAAAACCGTGCACAACACTTGCACACGCATGGAGCAGGACATGTGTCCCATCGGGTAGTTTCCATAACACTTGACTTGCTTTTCCAACCGCCACCTTTTGTGTTGTCAAGCCAGCGGATGCCACACCTGTTCTTGGTGGTTATGAACACTCTACTAAGGCTATGAACTCATTTCATAAGCCTTCTAACTTGTCTTGCACCTTTGGCACGCTTGTGAAGCCAATAATCAACTTATAACCGTCACACCGAGCCGTATTGCACACTTGTTGTGCCATCTGAGATTCATCTTCGCCACGTTCAGCCCTCTTAGCCCTGCATGCTTATCATTCTAAACTCATGCACGAACATTCCTTAAGCTTCAAACATCGATGCCGGCTCCTTAAGCCCACTCTAGTTACTCATCGTCATATATGCTTCACTTCGCCAATTAGCTTGACAATAGTAATGCAACTCTTGCATTACCAACTTGTTTGCATTATTCAAGCTTTGGCCAACCTTTAATATATGCCATAGACCAACTCTTAGTCTATTCTTCACTCTTGCATCCTCCCTAAGATTGGGCAAACTCAATTCCATGGATATGCATCGATGCCAACATCGCATGTTGCATCTGTCACTTTGGCCATGTCTTGCCAAACCTTCAATGAAGCTTCATTGTGTCGGCCAATAAGCTTCATCACTTAGCCAAATGTGTTTATAATGTAATTCTACACTTGCATTACATTGGCCACTGTGGTTTATGCCATTCTTGACACTTGCCGTTCTATTGAGTATACCGCTATTATGGCTTGCGTTGCGCTATTATAGCTTCGCATTGCATCATTACGGCGGAACTTCTGTCTTGGCCTGCAACTCAGTGTCGCGCAATCATCGTGCGTCACTTGCGGCCTTTGTAATAACGTGACGGTATGAGGAACCCGATAATTGTTTTATCCAAAGTTTCATGAATATGTTTCCCCTTTTATCACGAGTTGCAAGGAGTGTCTTCCGGTTTGAAGCTCGCATTGGAATAAAAATTTAATATCCTTGTTTGTACTCATTACGTAGATAATTTAAAGAGCTTTCCAAATATATTAATTTTGCAAAAAATCCGATGTGTATTTTTAAAGATATCTAAGTTTTAATTTTTTTATCTATTTTTAAAACAATAGCATTCCCCAAATATACAAATATTAACTAAAAGATTAGTTAATGGGGGTATTATTGTCATGTGTAAAGGCTTCACCAAAAATACCTCTTTTCTTTATGATGCTTTAGAGCAAGTCTTATGGTGGAATCCAAGCTATTCCAAGTGTGGAAAATCCATGCAATGTCAAGTCTAATGGCTTCCAAGTTGGGGTCTTCCACAGAAAATCCAAGCAACCTTCCATGGTTTCGTGGAAGGGTTTGTGGAATCCATAGAAACGCCATTAAGAATAGCGCTAAACGCCAATAAGAATAGCGTAAAAAACGCCATTAAGATCTGCGTTTTTTTTTAATCCGTAGATTTGAAACGAGTTGTTGAAATCTATGGCTGAGAAAAAAAGCCATTGTTAATGGCGTTTTTTTAAGCGCAATTAAGAATTGCGTTTTTTTAGCGCAAATAAGAATTGCGTTCTGCTATTCCACCATTACACTTGCGCTTCCATCCACACTTCCAAGTCTTGAGGTGGCGTGGAATATGGAAGATGGATGGATTCCACCATAAGACTTGCTCTTATTAGTATTGGAATGCTAAGGAGATTTTCCATGCTTTCGTACGTCTACTAGTAAATTATCAATCGCTTCAAATTTGTTTGGCATCTCGGCAAACTTGGGAATAGACCCGGGAGCTAAGATTAGATGAAATTGACGAGATGAAGAAATAGCGGAGATCTTGTATAAAGAAGTTTATGGTCACGGATCTGTGGAGGAGCTGATGTGGCATCATAAGATGGAGAAAGAAGAACAAAAGGCGAAGGAAGATATCAGATCGAGCTAGAACGATGACACAGCGAAGAATTGGGCACGGATCATTTGGAAAATTGTCGCCCATATTAATAGTACTTAGCTTCTTACACTC